>CM021101.1:126217278-126465470 GCA_007115665.2 Sequoiadendron giganteum | reverse complement strand
TTTTTAAATATATATTGATTGTGTTTAAAATTATTTTATAAAATAAAATAAATTTTATTTTTTTATGATTATTATTATTTTTAAAATATATATTGATTGTGTTGGAATTATTTTATTTTAAAAAAAAAACCTATTGTAAAACTATATAAATCTGATATTTTTGAATTCATTATTTAAAATCTTTTAAATTTTCATAAATAATATAAAACATATAATAATAATAAAAAATATATTGAAAGGAATATAATATATAGATATTTGCTCTAGTTAAAATTCCCTTACAACTAAGACATCTCCTAAGAAGGTTAAAATGTTGTGCTTGCAGAATAATCTTGAAGTTCAGTTTTTCGAGCCTTCTCTACTTCAAAAACTTATCTCACCATATTTAATCTTGGATTTTATAACCTTTAATTCTATAAATTTATTTCCTTTCATATAGGGTATTTATAAGAACTTATCCGACCATATTAAATCCTTTGTCGAATGTGGGAGTAAAAAAAGTATAAGATTAGCGTTTTTTCTTCCTACACAGTTTGCCTCTCTTTCATTCACAATGTATTATAAAAGGTTTAGTTTGATGGAGTTTTACTGTTATGTTGGCGACTACAATCCCTTTCTATTGGGGAGGATCAAAGAGGGGAATCCTTCCAAATGGTGGAATCAAATTGTTACGGAAACAAAAATAGCAAACGTGAAAACGGAGGAATGAAAAAAAGTTACGGAATGGGATCACTAAAAACGGAAATGTGAAAAGGATAGGGAACAAAAATATTGGTTTAGTGGGGTCCACAGGCATGGCCACCTAAGCAGTCAGCGCTTAGAGTGTGCTAATTAAGCCAGGCCATCTTGAGGCGGTGGAGAAAAACTGATTGTAAGCGGCAGTCAATCCTTCTCATGTTTCCAAATCTGATTGTATTCTGTGAGAAATTATGAAAGGCATGGATAATAAATATGAATCTTTTTTTCATGCTTCCCTGGTGAAAAGACAACCAGTTTGAAGAAGCTTAATCAAATATGAGGATAAAGTTGGTTCGTTACATGCCATGGTGATATTTTTTGTGCATATATATTGGGTACAGGGCCTTTTTTAAGACAAATAGTAAATCTTGTTGGAAAATTAAAACTGATGCATTATGTCTATTAATTTATCGGTAAAGACAAAGACCATTGATTTTGAATTGTAAAATAGAAATCTGTTTATGCTTTGATGGATGTCCATACGGTGTTCTAAAGTTTTGATTTTAGCACAGGCTGGGAGCATGCTACCAAAGCTTGTGGAGTCTAGATTTACTCCTACCAAATGCACTTTGAGGCATTTTTTCAAGCAATTCACATGCCTTGTGGTAAACATGAGAGATCCTCATCGTCTTATATGTGAGGTAAAAATGGTTTCCATTTCATGGTTGGTTATATGAGAGATTCATTATTGTAGTAAATTGGATAGCGTCATGTCTAAGAGACCATCACTGCAATGAGAAACTGTATTATGATCGAGTCTAGGTTGGTTTTTCTTTATTTTGTTTTTTCTTTGGAAGAAAAAAATGTAAAAGCATAGTACTAAATATGGTATACGATGTAAATATCGAACTGTCGTATAATGTAATGCCCCGCCAAGTAACCCTAAAGGAAGTTGTAATTAACATCTTAAGCGAACCAATTTTTTTTATATAAAGTGCATTTAACATACACGTTCACTTACTAATTAACCACAACCTCTAAGGCTACAAGGTTAGGATTACTTAAACCCACACAACACAAATTACATATAACCATAGCGTTATAAACTTAATGAAATAAATATCATACATCATAAAAATACCACATAATATAATAAGATAAACATCTAAGATACAATCTCATAAACATTAACTTAATCCAATAGTTACATCACTCATTCCCAAAATGAGACAATAGTAGTCAAGGTTACAATTACAAAATTCCACCTCATAAACATAAGAGGGATAAAATAACTTGTACAAGTTAAAATATTACAATGCAAAGAATTACAACAAGAATCGTGAGCTGTCCACCTGGATGTCTCGCCACCAAGTACTGAAGATAGATGGGGACCCAATGGTTTTGGTGCATGTTCCACCCTACCAATGTGGTACCCGAAGGCCCACCCCCCATGCTAGGAGATAGTAACAAAGTAACATGGACAAAGATCTACAACCACTAACCAAAGGCAAACTCATACTGACTCAAACTGACATAACCAAATGAATGCCATAATAAGTACAAATCTAGTTCAACTCAAATACAACACAAGTACAAATCAGGTACAACTCAAACATCACTAACATAGGTCACATTGCTTCCAGACATCATAATAAATCAAGTATGTTCAGAGAACCATACACATAAAACAATTAACAACAGTTGTCATAGATAGAGTGTCATCGCAAAGTTTGTCATGAGATCTCCTCTGGGCATTCTTCATAGGCTCCGGCACAAGTAATCCTAGTGGCCTCAACCGAATCCCGACACTCATACTCACTCATGCGAAATCAACTATCTCTCGTACAGATAAGATAGTTGATCTTGCCATTCCAGGCCTTCTCACTCATCCCAAGTCTAAACAAGCCCTTGTGTCTATGAGTGAGGATTAAATTATCTTGATTAGTGTGAACTGCATCCTAATCATCTAAGTACATTAATTTAATTATCACTTGATTAACTCACTTCTGAAGGTTACCCGGTTTACCACTTTGGGCTCCGGCCCCTAACAAAAGCCACTCTTTTATTCGACAACACACACCCAAATAATCCACCAAGGGAATCACAAGAGCATACCAACTAGGCATCATAATCCACTCCAACACAAGGAGGATACAAATAATAGAACTCACTCCAAACATCTTGGAGGCAACAAACACATAGTCCACTCCTTTCACAGGAGGCAACAAGATGAAACCACATAACAAGGTCACTCCATACAAGGAGACACGGATCCCATAATCCACTCCTACACCAAGGAGGTGCAACCATCCCCGTTCGTAAAAATTGGGTAAAACTGAAAAGACGTCATGCACTATCCAAGGGAAAACAACTGGATGGCATAAAGATTCAACAACCCTTATCCTCTAAGTTCTTCTGGAAGACTTATAATTTAGGACTAACACTAAATCCCAAAACCAACAATCCAACTTGATGACATGGCAACAAAAGCATTCAAGTTATTAATCAAATCTAATAATTTGGATTTCCTAAATCCATACTCATTCAATAGGTAATGTTGACAAATTCAAAGACACGATAACTAGATCATCTAAAATAATCATAACCCCAATTTTCTCTTTTCATTATTGGAAATCTAAAACAATTAAACTTACTTCCCTTTATTGAATACAGAGAATTAAATCCTTTAAGATAATCATGAAGAAAATACTACTTTTGGATATACTAAATCCATATCTCTTTCATAATCCAATCACAATGATTCAATTAATCTAAATAGAAACATAATTGATTGCCTCATCAATAAAACAACTTCTTAATTTACTTTTAAAACACTAATAATACCCAATTTGCAAACAACAGAATAAAATAAGATAAAATATTATTTATTCTCTCAAATGGATATATACCCTCAATATATATATACTAAATATAAATTAATATATTTAAATATATTTAATCATTAACATATCTTCTATTCTTTACAAAATATCAAATTGTTTAATTCAAAATAAAATATCCCTTATCATCAATTTTCCAAAATATATATATATATATATCCAATTAAATCAAATTAATAATTGGACCTTTTACACATGAATTTAAATTCCACAATTAAATTTTAAATTATGCATTCTTTAAATCAAATACTTAACTCCTTCAATTAAACTTTAACATGCCATTTTAAAATAAACAATAATTTCCCCATATGATTATAATTTTAATTTCACTAATCTAATATACAAATTTTATTTAAAATGATATAAATAAATATAATACTTTAATATTATAAATTATAATATAAAATATTATTAAATAATATTTTAATATTATAATAACAATACATAAAATATTAATATTTATAAATATCAATTTATTATTATTTTATTATCATAGCAGCCATGGGAAAATAACTTAACAGTAGTCTCATGTTTCAGACATAACTCAAAAACTACGATCTGGGTATTTGCGATTTTTTGACAGAGATGAAACAATTTCAAGATGCAGAAACTCTTTAAATTTCCTAAAAACCCAGTTTGTAAAAGGGGAGTTATAGGCGACGCAACTAGACCATTTTACCATGAAAAATATAACTATCCTGCAGATTTTAAAATCCAATTTTTAATAATAAATAGAGGGTTTCATTTTCTAAAAACATTTTAAATGCATTGTTCAAACTCTATGTTTGATTTCAATAACAACATAATCGATTTCCCCAAATAATTTAAATTCAACTGAAGTTTTCACAATTTTCACTCAAGAATTTTCACAAGCAAAGGGTGTAAATTTATTTAATTCTTTTCTTCTAATATCAAATTTATTTTCTAAACAGATTTAACAAACAAATATTTAATCACTACTATTTAAAAAAAAACAATCAAGAACAATAAAACACAAAGAGGAAAACCTGATACAAGAAGCTACAGGAAGAGATGAATTTCTGATGCAAACCTCCTCCAAAGATTTCCTGAATTTTCTTCAATCCTCCAATGAATCCAATCCAAAAAACTCAACAAATGCAAACAATCTTTCCTTCAATCAATTCTACAATCAAAACTTTCTACAAACCCTTATGCAAATTTTCCAAAATTTCTTCCCTGCTGTAAAAATGTATTTTTTTTCTCAATCTCCTTCTGCTGCCCTAAAATTAAAACATATATTCTTATAAATCAAAAATACCTAATTCAACCCTAATTCACATTACATGCAAATTAGATATTTCAATTTCAATTTCAATTTCAATTTTTACAACCCTAATTCACATTGCATGCAAATTAGATATTTCAATTTCAATTTCAAATTCCAATTTCAATTTCAATTTCACTTTTCAAAAACCCACTTTCAATTTAAAATGCAATTTCAAATAATAAATTAATTTCCAAAGATGCAACTAATTTTCCAAATAAACATTTAATTACAATTTCTAATTTAATTCCCACACGTTGAAATTAAATTCCAAAATTAATTTTAATTCTTTTATTTCCTTTCATTCTCTTGCATCACGTTTAATTAATTAATTTAATTATTTAATAACTAAATTCAACCCCCTTGGATTAAATTTAATTAATTAAATAAATTAAATATAATTAATTAATTTAAATATAAACTTTTATCCACATTGCATTATTTAAATTAAATAACTATCAACATGATTTAAATGCAATTATTCTAAATATCTATTTCCAAATCAAGAATCCTTCAGAATTAAATAACATTAAAATAAGACAGACAATGACTCGACACACATGACTGACGACACACTAAGGCTAGGGTGTAAACTCGACACATGTTACCTAGCTACTATCTCCCATTCAACTTAACCGTTGGATCAACACGCTCAAACCTGTGAAACCAGGTGAAGTCAATGTCATGTACCTGCAATCCTGCAACCAAGTAAACAACATCATACAATATATCCAGCATATAATACACACCGTGAAGAAAGAATTACGGATTCGCAGGGCACTCACAGGAGAGTGATGCAAAACCGTCCTCTTCACCAATACACTCATTGAAATTGACACTTCCATCATAATCCAATAATCTCATAATAACATCTCATATTACTTTACAACATCATTAATCCATAATGCAAGTGAAAAAATAATTAGATAACTACATCCCACAATAATAGTTGTCGCTCAATAGTAGCGATCAAAACATCATAAGAAAATGTATCTAGTATCAAAGTAATCTGCAACCAAACATAGCATAAAGCAACTTGAACAAGAAGCAAAACGGAGGGGTATTACATATAATAGCTACAAATAATTTCGTGGATGAGCCTAATCCACAAGGTATTTGGTGGCAAAAGGATCAGTTTTGGAGCGCGCACCCTCTTTTCCTAGCCGTGGAATTTCAACCACCAACATGTCTTGCCGAGCTTTCCAGCGAGGGGGGCATGTAAGCACACACATTGGCGTTCTCCTTCAAGATATCCTCCGTAGATACGTGTACATCTTCTTGATCATGCTTTTTAAATGGTAAGATTAAAAATAACTAGCGTATTATAGAATGGAAGAATGAGAGGGAGCATTCAGTTGGTTTTACTGTCACAAAAATTGCTTGGAATTTTGTGTAAACACTCAGAGATCTTTGAAAAAGAAGAAAAATTGCAAACCCTTACAGGGCTGGAATTAGTTGGTAAGTTCTTCAATTAAATCATATTTTTTGTGTTCTTTATTTTTTCTTTGATAAATATTTGTCAAACATCAGAGTGGTGAATGTCGTGATAGTCTTGTATGCAAAATGTGGAAGCATACACAAGGCATGTGAATTGTTTGACAAAATGCCTCAAAGTGCATTTGGCAGGAGTAAATCCAGACTCCACAAGCTATGGTAGCATGCTCCTATCCTGTGCTAAAATCAGAAGTTTAGAACACCGCATGGACATCCATCAAAGCATAATCAAAAGGGCTCAGGGCAGTTCTGCTGTGTGTTTTTATCCATTACAATGTGTAGATATTAAGGGCGTGGCTAAATGGGTTGTTTTTTAAATTTTCAGAGGGTTGATTTCTGGAGGAAAACTCACATGCTTGCTCAATTTCATCATCCAAATGTTGATGCTTTCTATGGTGTTGTACCAGACAGACCAGGGGGAATATTGGCAACAGTTATAGAGTACATGGTGAATGGCTCACTCAAACAAGTCTTGCAAAGGAAGGATAGGTACAGGTGTCATATGCATTCCTTGGAAAAGCTAACCCTCAACTTCCAAATAACAAGAAGTGGACCTCTTACATGACATAACATGCTAATACATACTACTTTTTTTATAGGGGAATTGATATGCGAAAGCGAGTAATAATTTCCATGGATGCTGCATTTGGGATGGAATACCTACATGGCAAGAATATTGTGCACTTTGACCTAAAATATGAGAACCTATTGGTAAACATGAGAGATCCTCATCATCCTATATGCGAGGTAAAAATGGTTGTCATTTGGTGGCTGGTTATATTGGGCTTTCAACTGCAATCTACATGTTTCCTTTGTGAACTAACTACTTGGCAACATCCAAATGAATAATTTCAAGCTAGCTAAATTAAATTATACTTTTTTTTTTGTCCCATTGGATAGGACCTTAGTTTCTCGTGGTGTACGTGGAACCCTTCCATGGATGGATCCTAAGTTATTGAATGGCAACAACAATATGGTTTCTGAAAAGGTGGGAATGACCAAATGCTTCTCTCTAGTTGTATGAGATCACAATAAATTTATTCACACCTAATCTAGTTTGAAGCTTTGTGTTTTAGGCGGATGTATTTTCATTTGGAATAGTAACGTGGGAGCTTCTCACTGGAGAGGAGCCTCATGCAAATATGCATTATGGAGAAATCATTAGTATGTTATCCATTGTAGTTCATTGTAATGATTACCCTGGTTCAAGTAGCTTCATGATCTCTATTTAGTGCATATAGATGGATTTCGATGTAGGAATTGAACAAATATATTCACAGTTCGGAACAATATGCTACTATTGTGATTTTGCAAGAGGGAGCATTGTTGGTCAACTGACCCTTCTGCAACACCTAATTTTACAGATATTACTAGTGGATTGAGGTCAATGACAACCTCACTTCATTCCAAAGGACAGGTTCATCAATCTCATGCTCAAATACATCCACAAAATTAGGCTTAGAAAGTCATAAATTGTATTTTCAATTCTTTATAGTATGTTTTAGAATAAGTATCATATTTATTTTAAATTTTGTATAGTATATATCTATTTTTTGCATATATATATTTGAACCCATGCTTGAGAATTTTTTTTAGTCATACTGTCCTAAACATGAATTCATTCTCATACTAGAACTAGCAACTTAGTTGTTATTTGATACTCATTATAGTTATGCTAAGAATCTAATAGAGGCTTATCATAGATATGAATAAATATATATTGATTACAACAACAAAGAAGGGAATTTTAATGGCTTCTTTCATACACAGATTAAAATTGGAATCTTTACTCCCCTGGCTGCCCTCGCAGTATGGCAATCTAAAGGAAGATTGAAATCATTCAATAATAGCTTTATCAATGGCCAATCAAATTGATATGAAGACTACTTTGACCTGATTCAAGAATTTCAAGATCGAAAATCAGAACCACATTTCGATTTCTCATATGAAATATAAGTTATCTACTACTAAAAGTTAATCTCTACAAAATTTTACGGTCAATGTAGTATAAAGAAATATGTTCCATATGTTTGCTAGGAAGGCTAATTTTATTTGGCGGCTCATCAGAGAAATTTCTGCCCATAAAACTTCACAACAATAGAATTTACATGAAGAAATCAATCATGCCAATTGTGATCAAAATACTTAGCTATTTTTTAGATTACATGGTTCCAACAGGCCTTGTGCTAACATGAGCAACTTCCTCCTCAAATAGTCTGGCTAGCCCAAAATCTACTATTGTAGGGTTGAGGTTTTTATCTAGAAGAATGTTCGTAGATCTAATGTCCCTGTGCATAATTTTTATGACCGATTTCTCATGAAGATATGCAAGCCCATAGGAAACTCCTAGGCAAATTCGATACTGAGAAGGCCGATCTAGCTCAATTCTAGCCTAACTGGTACTAGAGTATCAGAATAAAAAAAATGAAGCAAACTTCAAATTGTCATTTATTATGTCACAACTCCATAGAAAATGAGTAATGATTTTTTTTAGAGCACAACTCCATAGAAAATGAATAATGATTTTTTTTAGAGCACAAGCAATCATAGATAAGGGATGGATTTACCAAATAAAGATTGAGCAAGATTATCATTTTCAATGTATTCATATACCAAGAGAAGCTCGCCTTCTTTTACACAACAACCATAAATTTTAACAAGATTTGAATGTTCCATTGCAGAGATTGTAGTTACTTAATTCAGTCATATGCAAGAGTGTAAATAGAGGATGTAGTGAGACAATGGTGTTTAGCAGACCCTCAAGCACTTGATTATTTCTTGCAGAGTGAACTAGATTGGTTTTGTTCATCAGGTGGGGTAGATTGCAGTTGAATTCACCCCAACAAGGTCTAATAGAACTACAAGTAGCATGCGGTTTTTGTCTTCAATTTTGCAACATTTGTTATATAAAATGATCCAAATTTGTTTCTTAATACAATTGTAAGATTGTTGTTTAAATTTCTCCAAGACAACATGACCTATAAACACAATGACCACCTTGTATCTTTGTAGCATATCATTCAAAGAAATTTATTAAGAAATGTTTATCAAATTATAAAACTGTAGCATTTAATAAAACACATTGATTTTAAAATTTGATATTCAATTAAAAAATCATTAATGATATGTAAAAACATGAAAATTTCAGTCTATGTATCAAATGACGATTAAAAAAAATAACATGATTAAAATTAATATTATATAAATTTATAAATAATAATTATTTTATGTATACATTAATTTACAATATTTAATAAAATTTAAATAATATTTAGCATTAATTAATAAGTTGAATATAATATAAATATATTTATTGTAAAATATAATATTTAATATTAATATATTTTGTATATATGTAATATTATATAAAATAATAAATATATGTTTTAATTTGTTTTATATAAGATATTTATTAATTTGTACTATATATAAGATATATTAATTATATTCTATGATATAAGATATATATCAATTATATGTAGGGATGTATGTATAAAAAATACATTAATTATTACTTGTAATAATTTTATGTTTGTATTTAATATTTTTATTATAGAATATAATAGCCCTCTTTTTTCACATGCACAGGCTCTATTAACTCATGGAATATCCAAGGTTGTGTAGCTGGGATTTTTTAATATGAAGAAATTTTTCAAATCACCATGCAATATTTAATGTCGTAGCCTTTTGTACTAAACAATGAGATCTTGTATATTATGATCTAATTACGATAATTGAATTATATGTCCCATTGTTTATGGACAAGACCGATTAATGGACAAAGCTGAAATATTTGCAGGCAATTGTGGAAGAAACTCAGGCTTTTTCTAGTGGGACCTCTTTTGATTGTGTTGTTGATCCAATATTTTCTTACCAAACCAAGACTACTTACAAAGCGTGAGTAGTTAGATATGTGATTGATGAAATAATATGAGCGTAGGTTTACATTTGCTTCTTTGTGAGACCATCTAGGCAAGTGACCTTGTTGGTCAAGCCTACACTCAAGTAACTCTACACATCCATTGCATGCTTTGGCCTGTAATCATCCAAGGTTTGGTGTACTCCAAAAATCAAGGGCAAGTCCAATTGAAAAGAAAAAAAAATCAAATAATGCCTTGGAATGGAAGGGGAAAAGGGCATGAAGAAGGATAAATTTAGTGTTTGTGATTCTCAACTTATAAGCTTCAACAGTTGTTAGTTTTGAGAATTCGAGATGCTACGCTATTGACTATCATCTCTCTATTGAAGCCTTTATTACACAAACATTATTTTTTAAATGATCTACCACCTCGTGTACTACACAAACATATGAAAAAATATAGACCAATAATTTCCCTAATACTTCCACATCTCTTCGGCGTACCCATTGCACACAAAGGTGCAATTGCTAGTGTACATATATCTCTACTGTAGAACAAAGAATTTCAGACATGCTTGGGTTTGGTACACTCCTGTCTACATCGAAATTACTTTTGATGGAAATAATTTATTTGCTTGAATGCACACCAGAGTTTGAATAAGAATATAGTTGACATTTATTTTGGTTTGGTGTGTTTCTAATGTATGATGGTTTGAGTGAAAAGCTGGAGTCCATTTGTATATGAGTTACATATGTGTTCGAACCATCCTTTTGACTAACAGTAGTATGAGATGACTGAAGTATTTTTTATTATTGGAAAAAATATCTCTATTAATTGTAAAAAGAATAATGTATCAAATACTCTTTCAAGATAAGAATCATGAAAGGAGCCACATAGTAATCAACATCAACAAGATTAGAGTAATCAACATTAGCAAGATTAATCAACACTAAAAAACTACAAGAGACAACTCAAATATAGCTAATAGCTTACATAATGATCAATTTTCTCCAAGAGTACGTAAAACTTGCTCCTGCAATTTCCATAGATGAAAGAAGGGACTTCTGGTGTTTCTTAGCAATCTTTGTCAACTAGGACTGCACATGAGCTATTTGGATCTTGAGTTCTGAGTTGAAGCCTTTAGAAAAATATACTTGTACAACAACTTCTTTAGCTTAATAAATTCTAATTTGAATAGCTTTCACTATAGGAGATAAAATGGTCGAGCTATGTAATGTGTAAATTCATTCTCACCAGGTTGAAATGGCCTCCCAAGACCATCATTTTGCATAAGAATTATTTGTGTTGTTTTAGGTTATTTAATTTTTTAAATAAGTGTTTTAGATTTTTTTATATAAAATTTTAATACTATTATACATATATTAAATATATTTATATAAAAATGTCATAGTCATTTAAAAAAAATAAAGTTATTTTAATAATTATTTTATTTTATTATTTATTATCTATAAAAATGCTATCAAAGGGATAGTGCTCTTTATTATTAATATGTATACATGCAAATTAATCATGTTCTTGGGTTAGAGAGGTGTTGGATTTTTTGAATGGGTTTTTATGGCGTTTTTTTAACTTATGAACACAATTATTTGAAAATCATTGAATTGTAAAATGTATAGGATTTTATTAATATAATTTGATATATCTTATTTTTGTCAACCAAAAAAATTAAGGAACTAACATAAGGGATGAAGACATCTTGATCAGTTTTGGCTGAATGAATACACTTCAATGTTCAGCTCTTACCCAAAAAGATATCAACATAAGCTCATGATCTTATATTGAATAGAACAAATAAACTTGTAAATAATATTAAATCCAAAAAATATTACAAATTGAATTTAAAATAAGACAAACAAAGGATTAAAAAGATCTAGTTAACAAGCATTACTGATCTTTGAAATTACTCACCCCAATCAGATATAGTGCTAACCTGGATTAAATTTATTTCATTTGTAGTTTATTCCATGATACACCTTCTAGGTTCAATTCAACATGGCTAGATCAATGACATTAGTTTTGTCTAGTCGCATATTAAAATTTTCTAATAATGACTAATGGTTGATTTATATATTTCATTAACCATCATGCCATTTGGCATATGAGACCCATCTTATGTAGAAAAAGGAATCATCCATATATGTATTTGATAGTGACATGAGTTATTGACCTATCTATTGTTAGAGTGAATAATTTGTCTATTCACTATAACTTAAGTGTAGATGGATGAAGTTAGACAATATATTTTCTAACTGAATTTGCAACCTTTTCGGCCTATCATGTGCATACCTTTTGAGGTTGGAAGACTCTCTATCTCATCTCAAAGGTCACTTTTGTATTCAATCAACACTTATCACCAAGGTTGATGACTTGGTCTTGAATAGGTTTTTGGTTTGCACATTTCAAGTGATCCAGAGGTTGACACCTATAGGACACTTGCCTACTTATTTGTACCACATCATGGGCACTTGTCAATCCACATGATAGGTGGATTGCCTCTTCCTTGCCTATATATGCAAGGTCATATTGTATATTTTAATCAAATATTTTATCAATCTCTTTGATAATGTGAATCGGGCTCATTGTGTGCAAGTGTTTTTTGTGGAAGCACAAGGTTTTTTCTATTATGATCTTGGATGAAAATCCTAACATCTATAAAATATTGGGTCTTAGTTCACAAGGTTACCTATATTATTGGAGAATACCTATTGGTAAATACACCAATCAATGCACTTGGAATAGAATGAAGTGGGTGCATGTGTAATTTGAAAGGTGAATTAGAAGACTCAATTTGAGATTGCTCTGGGAATTCTTCGAGGTTTACTTTACCTCCATGAATAATATAGGGATCACATGATTCACTACGATATTAAATCTAAAAACATTTTTCTAGATGGAAAATATAACCTGAATGTGGCTAATTTTGGGCTATAAAAGCTAATGGGTAGAGATTTCAGCTATGTACTAATGACCATAAGAGGAACTTGAGTGTACTTGGTGAATACATTAATGCTTAATTCACACTACATTTTTATTTTTATGAAACATATACTCCACTTCCCTCTTTCATCACAACCAAATTTTTAGGTTGATAGGTATTACAATTTTACTTTTTAATAATTTATTTCTACTATCTTTAGAATTTTCACACCGAATTGCCCTGCATCATTCACAAAAGTTTCATTTGTTACTTTTCTATAATTTTCACATAGACTTTCCCTGCGTCATTCACAATTTTCTTAGAATTTTGTTCGTTGCCTTCTTATAATTTTCACCCTTGTCTAATTGGAAAAAATGAAAGAAGACGAAACCCTACAACGACTTTCTATTTGTCATTCATGGTCTTTTGAAATGCCCATTAGTTGTGGTTGTCCACTTTCAGAGTAGATGGATTTTTCTAAATGTTTATCACCTTCATCTACTCTCGTCGATTGTCTATGTTTTGGTTAGCATTCAAATTGATTATTTGAATTGTTTGCATCGAGAACTTTCATGCCACTTTTTAATTCTAATTATTATGTTATTTGAAAATGACTTTATTTTTTATTTAAAAGATTGTGGGTCGATAAATATAATTTTTTTTATTATATTTGAGATGATTCTTATTTATTGAAAAGATATAATAACAAAAATATGACAGATTGTGATTAAGATAAATAATAATAATATAAATAAAATTTATATCTATTAATTTTAAATATTTTAAAAGCTAAAAATAAAAAAATATTTAATAAAAAATAATGAATAATTATATTTTTTTATCTATTTTTATATTTATTTTCTTCTTAGTTTACTTAAGAAACACTATATATGTAAACTCTAACATTTTTATTAGTTTAAAATTAAATGCATTCATATTCAAATGTAATTATTAATTTACATAATATTTAGATCTTTAATTTGCATTTGGCATTGCCTCTCTTTAATTAATATTTGCAACATAATTTTAAGTTTTGTTGAATTAGGTTCTTATATTTTAACTTTTAAATATCATTTAGAATTTTTTTTGCAAGTAGTTCAACAAATTTCATTTCTAATATATCAAATGATTTCATTTTATTAGGAGTATTGACAGATTAATTACTCTATCAATAATACTTTAAATCAACTACCATATTACACATCTTACTATCAAAAACCAGACTCAATATGTCACTTGTTAATTGTATGTAAAGTACTTGAAATGGGACTAATGTTTACATTGAATGATGTAAATTACTCCTTTTGATAATCGTAATGGTATCTCTACTGTAGAATAAAGCATTTCAGAAAAGCATGGGTTTGGTACACCTTTGTCTCTATCGAAATTAAACTTCTGACGAGAATAATTTATTTTGCTTGAATGCACACTAGAACTCGAATAAGAATATAATTGATTGACATTTATTTGGATTGGTGGTGTTTTTAATGTATGATAGTTTGCGTGAAAAGTTGCAATCCATTTGTATATGAGTTATGTATGTCTCTGAACGATCCTTTTCAGTAACAGTAATACGAGATGCCTAAAATATTTCTTCAGCGATATATACGTATATGAAAGTGACATAAATTGGATTATAGTTTTGTTATTGTTGACATGAAATTGATTTTTTTATTGAATCAATGCATAAAATTATATATAAAAATAATAAAAGGGTAGTTAGCAGGCTACCATATAAGTAAACACAATTAGAAATCTACAAAATTACATGACAACCAAGGTATATCCCATACAACACTATACAATTCCTTAAATTCAAGATTTGATCATGCTTTGAAGTTTTTTGGAGCAAAAGGAATTATTTTCATGTTATTGCAACAAGTATAACTTTATCATGTCCAAATGATTGTTGAACCTAATATTTTCCTTTGGTACCTTCTATAGTTGTTAGCACAAAAAGACCAATTGGGAGATGATATCTGGTATGGCAGTTTGACACCTGTTTTTGTAGTTTTCTTAGCAGTGTTTAAGTGTCATTTTAATTGTATTATTTCTTTTGCATTGATTCAATACAAAAAAAAGTGATCGAGCCGTGTGTAAATTCATTCTCACCAAATTGAAATGTCCTCTCCAAACAATCTTTCACATAAGAATTATTTGTGTGGCTAGAAAATTTATTTTCTTAATGAATTAGTGTTTTATATATTTTTTAAATAAAATTTTCATACTATTATACATATTTTAAATATATTTATACAAAAATATTAGAACTATATAGTTTATTTTATACTTATTTTAAGAATTATTTTATTTTATTAATTTATTAAATTTTTATCTATAAAATGCTATCAAAGGGATAGTGCTCTTTATTAATATGTATACATGTAGATTAATTGTGTTCTTGGATTAGAGAGGTGTTGGACTTTTGAATGGGTTTTATCTTATTTTTGTCATTCAAAAAAATTAAGGAACTAGCATAAGGGATGAAGGTGTCTTGATCAAGTTTAGTTGAATGAATACACCTCAATCCTTAGCTCTTAGGCAAAAAGTCAACATAGGCTTATGCTCCCATTGAAAAAAAAACTCGTGAGTTATAGTAAATCCTAGAAAGTCTTACAAATCGAATTTAGAATAAGACAAACAAAATATTGAAAAGGATATAGTTAAAAAGCACTACTAATCTTTGGAATTACTCACCCTAATCAAATCATGCTTGTGGAGCAATACAATGTTAACCTATATTAAATTGATTTTACTTGTAGATTATTCCATATTCTTTCTAGGCTCAATTCAAACATGACTAGATCAATGAAATTACTTTTGTCCAATTGCATATTAAATTTTTCCAATAATGACTATTGGCTAATTTATAAGTTTCATTAACCATCATTCCATTTGGCATATGAGGCCCATCTTATGTAGAAAAAAGAATCATCCATATATGTATTTGATAGTATCATGTGTTATTGACCTATCTATGAAATATTGGGTCATAGTTCACAAGGTTATCAATATGATTGGAGAATACCTATTGGGAATTACACCAATTGGTTCACTTGGAATAGACTGGATTGAATGCATGTGTAATTTCAAAGGTGAACTAGAAGACTCAATTTGGTATCACACTGGAAACTGCACGAGGTTTAGTTTATCTCCATGAAGAATATAGCTATCACATCATTTATTATGATAGAAAACCTAATTTTTTTTTTCTAGATATGGAATATAACCTTAATGTGGCTAATTTTGGGCTAGTAAAGCTAGTGGGTAGATATTTCAGCTATGTACTAATGATCAAGAGAGGAACTTGATGGTACTTGGTGAAGGAATTAATGCTTAATTTACACTACATCATTTTTTGATGACACATATAATCCACTGCCCTCTTTCATCACCACAAGAAAATTGGGTTGATAGGTGTTACAATTTTACTTTTTAATTATTTTTTCTACCATATTTAGACATCTATTATCTATCATGAAAAATATTAAAAAATACCATGTTCAAAGACACCACGCGGCTATATATGGGATTGTAATACACATTGTAAAAAAAATCTATTATTTTATCTCGGTTATGTTGTTCATTCTATAGGTTGTTGGTTTCAAACGCTTCTATAGCTTGCTATATCAATTTAGAAGCTTTTTTCTTGTGTTAGGTTTTGGTGTAGGTTTATTCTAAGCATTAAAAATTAGGTTATTTAGCTGTAAGACTACAATTTTATTCTAAGGATATATTAAATTATGTTGGTTTTTATATATACTAACTTTCATCTATAACAATAGCTTTATGGACTTGTAAAACTTATTTCTTGGACATTCCATTCTAAACTGGTAACATTGTTTTATCTAGATAGCTTGCATATCCATTATGTATGCATGATATTTTATGGTTAAGAAAATAATAGCTATTATAGAGGTATTGGTGTTTATTTTATCGATTAATTTTGTTATCCTATATTTATATAGAAATATTTTCGCTATTCCTTTTCAATTCCTTGATATTATTAACTGAGCTACATATGCAACATTTTATCTTCTTTCAACTATGTTCTTAATTGTAAACCCAAACATTGGTACAAGAGTAGTCAAGAATTTAAATTCATTCTCCTCTTCTTGATGATAGATCATTGAGTGTGATCCAAAATGTTGAGGGAAAAATATACACATTTTAAACTAGAAGTGTGGAAAACTCATACCAACTATTTTTTCTTATACTCAAAACAACAAGAAGTGGAAATTGTGGATGAATTTTTTATTAGCAGAGAAATGAATTTTTTTCTTTATTTTGTGAGAGAATACTGGTCCATTTTTTTGTGAAAAGGAAATAAGGAAACCACTAATTCAAATTTAACTCAACCTCAAATACCTATATTCAAAGTTGTGTGCCCAATTTTTGGTCATAGAGACCTTTTACTCTTTATGATTTTGTATCAACTAGTTTATATATTAGCAAGGTTTCTAATCCATTCAATACATTCTTGATCAGTAGCTCATGCACCTCTAGTTTTTTTGTAAATTTTGTCATTTTTTATGAGAATTCATTATCACACCATTTTTATTTTGTGGTACACAAATTATCTATAAGTTTTTAATCATATAGTCAATTATAGGGCATGTCATTGGTTCAACATTTTCATGGCATTCTTTTATTGAGCCCTCTAACTTGTTAGTGTAGGTTTTTATTTCTTAGTGGGATAATATTTAATATTCTAAGTGAGATATTTTTTTTCCCTTAGTTATAGGTTTTTCCTACACTTTTATTAAGCTTTCTTAAGATAATAAAGTGGGTTAATTATTTAATAACTGATAGATAAAGTGATGAGTTGTCCTCCACCTTTCAAGGGTGGGTTATTTATTTTTTCATCACTTTATTAAATGTTGGTGGTTTTGGTGGTCAATTCTCATTGGTTGATTTGCCACCACCATCCTCTTCTAAGTTCTATATAAACCCACTACCTAGCTTGTATTTTGCATCAATCAATCTTGGAAGATCTTAATGCATTATGTCATATTGGTATTGCATAATCTCTCGAAGTTCTGGTGTGCATTCTTTATGCTTTTCTAGTTTATGTAGCTTTGATTTGCTTTTAAAATTTCCATTGGGTTATTCAATCTATTTCAGATTTCTAACATGGTATCAGAGATTTTGTTTTGAGAAATTTAAGTTCATAGATTCTTGATTGAGAGATGAGTTTCTTATAAAGATCTTGTAAATTCTCATATGCTCTTCTCTTGCATTTTAAATGATTTAAAGAAACAGAAACGATTTGCAAAGATCTAATAACGTTTTCATATTGCATATGTGTTTTGTGAGATTTGGGTGCTTGTAGCATTTTTGGTTATACTGGTAGTTTTTTGAACTATTCCAATATGTCCAAAAGGCACGAGAAAGTCGGATTTGGCTTTTGTTTCATCCAAATTGGAGATCATTTAACATAGTTGCAAAAGGGGGTTTGAAGAAAACTATTTTTCACTTGAGCCATTTCCTTTTTCTTTAATATTTCAGCTTCGACTCATTTTTAAGAAAATCAATTTTTGGGTTTTGTAGCCAAGGTCAAATTCTCATTTGGGTATCTTTTAAATTTTGCATATCTTGACAGATCTAAAAATATTGCTGTCCAAAAAGCATCATGTGCCATTTTTCTATGAAGGTTAAATAAAATTTATTTTTTTATCTTCTGCTTGCTCGATCGAAAAAATATTTCTAGGTTTTATTTTTAACATCAAAATATTTTTGAGTTTCTAATATTATGTATACACAGTGAATAGATTATTCAAAAATAAAATCAGAAATAATTTTTTTGCTAGACAACCCATATTTGGTAGATTAAATTCAACCAATTTTTGAAAAATTCATAAATTTTGCTTCAGGAATTGGATTTCAGCAAATAAGGTATCATTGTAAAGATACAGATGAGCACTTTTTGTCCACAAAGGTATTCAAAATATTTTTTCCCATTTTATACTAGATATTTCAAGTTGAAGCTATCTTGTGTTAATTTCTTCAACATTCCATAACTTTCACCCCGGTACTCTAATTTTTGGAAATGAATAAGCGTTTGAAAGGTCCTGAAGAGCACTACACATCCATAAGGCTAATATTTATAGATTTTTTGTTAGGTTCATCTTTATTCATAATTTATAATTTAAGCTATTTTGAGCCCATCTAGAGCATTGTATATTTTAAAAGGCTTTGTAAATGCATTTAATTATAACGTGCCAACCTTGTAATTTTTTTTGGGGGGGGCCATGATCTTTGATACTAGTGAAAAGGTTGGGAGTGTATTGGTCTTCTTTGATTTTTCTTTGTAATCATTTGAGGATTGTATCATGATTTTTTCTACTCATCTTTCTGTGATAATTTTAAATATGGCTAATTATGAGTTCTGGAAAAAAATAATTATAACCCATCTCAGGTGGCTAAAATTTTTTCATTACCTTTATGGGCACATGCCTAAATCAAACAAACCTAGAAAGAAATCAATATGGGGTAATAGAATTGATCATGTATTAGGAGTGATTGGTCCTTATGTTGATGATGACACTATGTTGGCTACAACAAACATTGAATGCCCTCGCGCACTTTGGACCAAAATTTGGGAGATGTTTGGAGACCCTCATGTTTCTCCATTCCCAAATGATCCTGCTACAGATTGCCTCATTCCACTTGATGATGTAGATAATATATCATTTGATGATACTAATTTTACAGGAGCTTAAGTATTATGCACGTCTTGAACATTCAAATGACACAGAGACTTCTCTTGCTTCTCATCCTCATGTTGAGATTACATCAAAATCACCTTTTGTAGCTTTAGATTCCAGAGATGCTTCATTGAGAGCCTCCAAGGATATACTGCAACAAGATCAGTTATTTCTTTTGGATTTAGTTCATTGGGACCAATTTCTTTCAGTCATATCTTCTTTTTTTGTAGACTCCCTCATCTTGGATCTAGATAATACTATTGAGGACATACATCTTCTCTTTGAGGACAAATCTTTGGTCCTTACATCTACTATTGCTACTTCAGAGTTTAGATTTTCTTCTTTGAAAGCTTCCAAATGAATTCTTGTAACAAGAAATCTATAGTCCTCTTGATTCAACTTGGGATGATCACTTGATAGGTATTTTAGACTTGTTTATGGAGACACATATTGCAGATTTGGGAGATACTATTGAGTGTATTCATCTTCTCTATGATGAAGTTGATTCTTCTTCACTTGTTGTGAGGGATCACTCTGACCCTCTCATTTATGGTTATTCATTTCAATTTGACATGAGTGTAGATACTTTGGATCATCATTTGGAGAAGACATCTTCAGAGGAGATACTTGATTCTTTGTCTTATGCTATACATCAGTCTCTAGGAGATTCTAATTTTCCATCTTCAACATTGTGGCCTAGAACACCTGATTTGATTGCGACAACTTTCAACATCGACATGGGGATACTTGAGCCAACTTCAGAGACTTCATACATATTGCACTTTCTTCCTATGTATTCCTTTCAGTACTTGGGAGATAACGTGCATAGACCTTTGGTTATGTTTCTTCCTAAGGGGAGGAACATTGTTTGATGATCATGGACCATCTTTTGCATCTAGTTTCAAGTATCTACCATTGGATTTTTGCTTTGGGGGGGCTACTTAGTCCTTTTGTACTCTCTCTATTTTGGGGGATGTTCTCTCTCTATTTATGGGAGGCTTCTTCTTCCTTGGGTGGGGGAGAATTTGATATGTACATGGGTACCTAACATGGCCTCATTTATCGAGACCCATCATATTTTACACCCTCCTAAGCTATGCTTAATGGTGGTGTTAGTGTAGGTTTTTATTTCCTAGCAGGATAATATTTAATATTCCTAGTGAGATATTTATTTTCCCTTAGTTATAGGCTTTTCCTACACTTTTATTAAGCTTTTGTAGGATAATAAAGTGGGTTAATTATTTAATAACTAGGAGATAAAGTGAAGAGTTTACCTCCACATTTTAAGGGTGGGGTATTTACTTTTTCATCACTTTATTTAATGTTGGTGGTTTTGGTGGTTAATTTTCATTGGTTGATTTTCTGCCTCCATCCTCTCCTAAGTTCTATATAAACCCACTACCTAGCTTGTATTTTGCATCAATCAATCTTGGAAGCTCTTAATCCATTCTATCATGTATTGACATTGCATAATATCTTGGATTTCTAGTGTGCATTCTTTATGCTTTTTCAATTTATGTAGCTTTAATTTTCTCTTACAAAATTCCTTGGGTTATTCAATCTATTTCAGATTTCTAACATGGCTTATGTGCTAGATCATGATTTTAGTAATTGTACATAGTGGGTTTATACATTTTACCATGTTATCAGAGATTAAAAGGTGTAAAAATGTGTTACCCATCTAATTAGGATTTTATGAAATCTTTGGCACACCCTCAAAATAGTGGCACTGAGATTTTAGTGTTCTAAATGTGCCATTAGTCAAAAATTTTGTGGTGCCCCTCTTTATTTTTACCACATGAACTTAAGGTATATGATTAATAATAATGATGAGTGAGGGATGATATTAATCTTTAACATTCCCAAATTTTTATTATTTATTTAATTCATGGGTTAGGGTGGCATTAACATGGGAATATATCTCCATAATAGGATGGACCCTAGGCTTCTTAGTGATTTTTTAGGTGCAACTATATCTAGCTTTCCACAAATTTCAACATAGTGGAAATTGATTAATACATGTTAATTTGGACCATTTAGAAACTTTC
Source organism: Sequoiadendron giganteum (assembly GCA_007115665.2). Lineage (NCBI taxonomy): Eukaryota > Viridiplantae > Streptophyta > Pinopsida > Cupressales > Cupressaceae > Sequoiadendron > Sequoiadendron giganteum. The sequence goes on along the minus strand of CM021101.1, from coordinate 126,443,560 downwards.
ACAACTCCTCTTGATTATCTTTATATAAGATGTTAGATCCAATGTCCACCAACCATTGAATGAATTTTTTTCTAATAACCTAATGTGATCTCCATAGATATATGTATTTTTATCATATTTCCATCATATTTTTCTACCACAAACTTGAAGTCATTATATATAGATTTTAGCTAACATATTTTTTAATTGAAATGCAATCCAAAAGTTATGTTAAAATATTGAAAAGGTCATCATTGTAAATATTTACTATTCACTACTAACTAAATCACCGGGCATTCATTTATTGAGTAGATCAGATAGTTTATGTAAGAATAGATAGAAAGAAATTACATTCAAAATTAACTACATGTCTAAGGAATTTGTTTCCCACTTTTTATTAATTAAATTATTTTTTATATTTAGATGTGTACATGGAAATGGGGGACATAAAGGGAGTTAAAAGGGTAGTATTTTTACTCAAATTAGTAAAACTTGATCTTGGATGATAACTTGAAGATATCCATATTCAAAAGTTGAAGATGTAACAATAAAAATATTTGTAGTGCTCAAGATCTAGTTTATAAACAACAAAATTTTGTATCAAAATTGTGGAGATTAAGAGGTTTAAATAGGAATACACAAAATGCTCCTATTTTTTGTCAAAAAAATATAATACAACATCAAGTGCTCTCCCCCTAAAATTTTGGCCTTTTAAAAGTATTTCATAAATTACTTTAGTGAAAATATAGTTATCACATAGTTTATGCCGAATAGTTTTTCTATTTTTTAATGAAAATATGGATTTTAACTAATTTTCAAAATGGAAAAATATTGAAAAAATAAAATTTTGAGCATGTTGCCCACTATTATTTTTGGAAACCAATCAATATTTTGAATGTGTATAAAATAGAGTCTAGAATGTAAAAGTGTTTTTTTTTTTCAAATTTGGATGAATGGATAAAAAAATGATGAAAAAACACTATACATATAATTTTGGAAGAAAGGAAGGTAATAGAAAAAAAAAATACTTAAGATAAAAACCTTAATGTGTTCAAAATATAGAAAAAATTGCATGGTTAGAAAGGTAACAGATATCTTGATGTTTTTTCTTTTTTTTTGACAAAAGTGGCGAGCCTCTATATATATATATTTATTATATATAATAAAATTTACAATTAACGGGCTCAAAGGGCATACTGGCAGGAAAGAGACAGTGAGAAAACCTCCGGTTTTAGCCCAGTAATGTAAAGTTTCTGAATACAAAATGTTGACTTTTTTAAAGTCATACAGGCATAACAAATTCTACCACCTATCCACTAAAAATATAATTATTGGCTGCTTGCTCACAAGCAATTACATAATCTACAAAATTTAGCTCCTTCCCATTTACTCCTCCATCTTCATGAAATCAAATATATTGTTACCCTGATCTTCAATTCCCTCTTCCTTCTTCAACATATTGAAACCTTCCTGATCTCGAATCTGTACCTGTCTTGAATTTCTTCGCAATGAAGAAGCTACATGATGACAATTATGATAAAGAAGAAAAGATATGTAATAAAACTTCTCCCTAAAACTATCAGGCATATCCCTTCCCAGTTGGTTAGAATACTTTGATAAAGCCTTATTCAAATGACAGGGGTCAAAAAACTCTACATATAATTTTAAAGCATCAAAAGCAATCACCACTGCCTTATTATGAGGAAGATAGCGAGGAGGGAAGATACCACTGATATAACCTTCTCCACGCGAAAAGATATAGTTTTGTGCACTGCAAAGAACTGCTTCGTTTTTCAAAAAAAAAAAATGTCATTAACCATTGTGTCAGCAATGACTGTGACTGTTTCCAAACACTGAAGAATATCCATGATATTAGAAAGAAAGATGGAAAGAACATTTGACGGAAATATCAACCTTCGTGATTTTGGCTGAAGAATCTCAGACCCAATTAAACATCTAAAACAGTTGTAATCACATGGGCACCGAAACTTGAAAATAGATTGGAGATGCTATATATCAAGCTTACCAGAAGCTGGTGTTTCCCACCTTTGAACTGGCAGCCACATTCAAAAATTTGGAGGATGATACTCCATCACCACCAGCCTTAATTTGCTAGCAGCTAAATTAGCAACTTAAAAATTAAGAGAACTCTTTCTTGATTTGTTGATGAAGCAAATAAAACAATGCTGGCCTATTTATAAACTTACAACTCCCTTATTTTTGAAGCCTACCACTTTATCTTGATGTTATTGTGCAATTTTTAATGAACATAATTAAAAAAAAAACTTGATGAAGAACATACTCAAAATCCAGTTGTTTTTTAATATTTTAGAAAACACATTTTTTGGCATTGAAATGCAAGTCCAAGCCTTCAGGTTGGATTCCCAAGCAAAATAAAACACCAAGTTTCATTCATTTGTAAAGAAAGTTAAAATGAAAGCACATTATATCGTGCTCGCATTTTGAATAGCATTATTTTTTATTTTACGGAAGAAAAATGTGATCCTATTATAATGCACTCACATTATAAAATGAGTACATCATGATGTGCTCATGTTATAAGAAAAGTGGACCAAAAAGTAGTTTTGGTCACCTTTTAGTCCCCTATCTTTTTGCGCATACCCATTTTTGCAAAAATGAAACTTGTATTCCTAGTTATAAGATTATAATATACTAGTTATGTTCATGTTATTGGAGCTCTACAAAAATTTTACATTCTCAAATAATTTTCAATTTTACCAACCTCTACTTAGAAAAAATATTCTAATGAATCTATTGACAATCTTATGGTTAATATAAAGAATTTATGATAAATTTGACGCCTCCTCTTATTTTTCATGATATTATTTGGCTTATATTGTAGATTATTAGGACATAATCATATTATGAACAAGAATCTATAATAAGTTTGTAATGAAAAAAATTATGTACCAACTTGAGAATACCAACTTTGTAATAGAGTAAAAACTTGGATATCAATAGTTTCTAACATTCCCAACATGAAACAAAGCATATGTTTTCCTAATTTTATTTATTTTATGAGTGTATGATCTATCACTAGATCAATTACAACTAGTAATCTTTAAATGCCCATTTAATAATTGGTTTTGCCTCAACAAGAAGAGGACACCGATTTCTACAACCACCACCTCCTTATTCAATGATTATCCAACCAAAAAAAAATATTATGAGCAAGAATAACAATAATTTATCAATTCCCCACATTGCTCCCACTACATAGGATCACATACTAACCGATGGCATAATTTTTTTCATGATTTAGTGGATAATGTTTCACCATCATACTTGATTGTTGATATGATTTAGTTAATGTATGTATCATGCATAATTTTATCAAACAAGATGCAAGGTCTACTTGTTGCTTCCCTTAAATGTAAAGAGCTAGAACTGTATAGTTTTCTTGCCTCTAGATTGATCACAACCTAGGATCATATTTGAAATTCAATTTTCAAGATCACTTCAAATAAGATGGGAGAAACTCATCCATCCTCAACAACTAATTACAATAAAGAGAGATCCTTGAGATATTGCCTTATATTTTATTATTATACTAAACAAAAATGGGAAAGAATACTTACATCTACATGATCTCTAATTGATATGACCTTTGTGTTTTATTTTAAATATTTTAATTTGGATATCTATTTAATTAGTTAGTCACTTGAAAGAAAATACATATCTATAATATACATGAAATAAGAATATTTACTTAAAAAAGTTGATAGATGTTGAGAGAATACCTCCTTAGCCTCCTTTTCTAGTATTTCTAGATGTTTAACTTCATTTTCATGTGGAAATTAACCACCTATTAGATACCTCTATTCATTCATGTGTATCCATCACACATTAACTCTTCTTTGTATTTATGTGATGGATGTCAAAAATATACCAAGAAATTTTTAAAATGAAATCATTCACTTGAAGATAAATCATACTATATATCTGCCAAGACCTTCTTATTAGAATAATTGAAATCCTAGACCATAAAATCATCCTAAGGCTAATCTCCGTATCAAAATTAGAGATTTTTTTCAATGTAACTATAGAATTATTCATAAAAATAGTTAAGTCAAATAACCATGCCACTTCACCTATTACCTTACAGTCCTATCTAAGAAATTAACATTGGATAAAGTAATTTCATTAAAGGTAATAATATGTTGTTTCCCTTACAATTACCTACATTTAGCAAACTACTATCTGAGGGGTAATTTACCATGTAAGTTGTTTGACAAGTAAGGACACATCATAATTGATATTTATGGCCATTGGGCAACTAGTGGATGAATGAATGAATGAATGAAGACTTTTAATAACATCCACGAGGCCAAATAGTCTATGGGACCCACAGATCGGTAGCAAAACAAAAACGCCACAATAACCCAAAAAAAAAAAACCACAACCCAACAATTACTCGATCTCCCTTTCCTTATTATTTTTGGATCTTATACTATGAATTTTTATCAAGTAATCAACACTTTTTGATATTCTCTCTTCCTCGAATAAGCTGTATAAATTGTCCACATTTAGAATCTCAATATAATTGACCCGAATATCCATATAGGCTAGACATTCCATGATGAAATTCCACTCTGTCTCTACAAGCCCTAACGAACAAAACCTACATATCCTATCAACCCAATCTTCTTTAGGTGGCATACATCTACCGGTTTCACATCTCAACTGGCGCGAACTAGTTCTTAGCTGAGCTATTAACATTTTCGCTTTCCATTTTATTTTCGCACCTATATATGCTTTTTGAGTATGATCATATGAGGGATTAAAGTGCTTGATGTAATACTCCATTTTCCTTGATAACTCCCTAGCCCACATGCTTTCTTTAGATTTTTGTTGCACGTACATTTTGATTGCCTTAATGTTATTTGGGCAATTATATATGTTGATACACCATTTACTCAACCACTTGTTATTTTGCTTCATTCACGTGCTCTTCCTTCTATTTAATTTTTTCGTTGCTGCCATTTTGGGCCAACGAGACACCTCCATGTTCTCTAGCCTCTTTAGATAACTTAGTAAACGAATCATAGCCGATGTCTCCATAGGTAAGGCTCCAGCCTCAGCTAGGACAATCTCGTAGGGAACAAATGATTTTATTTTGAGGCTACTTGTGATTAAATGTTTTTGCAGTCTTTCAATTTGCCTCCACTTCATTGCTGAAGTATTGCCACCCCAAAATTCACACCCATAGAGAACCACCAACATCACTAATAATCCAAAGAGAGTTTTCTTAGTTTTCCAGTCCCATAATTCAACACTCCTACATCTATTTTGTAAAGAATATAAAGCTTTTCATCCGTCTTGAATCCTTTTTTCTCTACATGTCTCCCAACTATGCCTATAGTGAAAATCAAGGCCAAGGTACTTATAGTCACTAACCACTTGCAAGGGACTACCTTCGAAGACAAATTCTATAGCTTCCTTCTTTATTTTCAAGGTAAATATCATAACCTTAGTTTTTCTGGTGTTCACCTGCATCCCAACCTCCAGACAAAATAACTCAAGAGCTTTCAAGTGATCCTTCAAATCATGTGTTGTTTTTGCCATTAGAATAAGATCATCAGCATAAAGCAACAATTTTATTACATAATTGGTCAGCTCAACTCCTCCCCCACCAAAATTATCTAACCATTTCTCTAATTTGTCAATATACAACCCAAATAATGTAGGTGAGAGAGGGCAGCCCTGTTTAATGCCAATGTCACTTCCAAAACATTCTGACATTCCTTGTTTAGTTCTGATTTTAGCTTGAACGTGCTTGTATAACCTATGAACAATAGCCCTGTGCTTTTTAGGAATTCCAAACTCTTCCATTCTAGACCATAACTTGTTTCTAGGGATTGTCTCAAATGCTTTATTGAAGTCTACAAAACAACAAAAGATGTCACCGCCCTACTTATCCCAAACTTTCTTAATCAAGTACCTGAGTGTAATGCAGTGATCAATGGTAGAGTACTTTGGTCTAAAGTCCACTTGACCTTTTGCTCTCTTTCCTTCTTTTTCTGCCCATCTATTAATCTGACACTCAACCATCCTCCCAAAGATTTTATGGAAGAACGGGTTAATCATTATAATGCGGTAATTTAAGGGATTGTTGATATCTCAACTTTTGTGCAATGGGATGATGATGATTTAATATTTATCTGTATTTTCCATTAAAATTTTGGAATTTGTGAGCCAATTGTAATTATAGGAAGATATTTCATTATGTTTGGTACTAAAAAGATTTGTGAGGTGCTTCTACATATAGTCGTGCATAGCAAAAAGGATCTTGGACCAGACAGAACCAGATTTCAAAATTCAACACAAACCCTGCATTGTATATAGAGACCTAGCTTTACATTTTCTTCTACACTATACGTAGATGCCTCTCTTTATCGAATAGAATTGTCTTGTTTCAAAAATATGCGCCATTTTAATAAAAGTATTTATCAGCATCAATAACATCGTCCCCTATTTTATGGTGTACGATGTCTTTCCCTGCCTATCCTGAAGAGACATTCAACATGAATAAATACAGACTCCTTTTGTTATGTACGGTAATCTCTGATTTCTTCGACAATCTCTTATTTCTAGTGCAACGTATGCGCTCCATTAACTTCTTGTCTCTGTGCGATTCATGAAATATCAAAAAATAAAGAAAATTTGCAGAGTGCATGAAGGCGTTGATCACGCATGCACTGCAATAATCAGAGTAATTGCTAGGAAATCGCCGGTTCAATAGCCAAAGCGTTTGTATTTTTCTTTATCAATTGCTTCTAAGTAGTGCGTAGATGGTCCATAAACAGTTTCTGGAATATTCTAGATTTTAAATAGAAAATAAACAGGCTACACAATAAACAACATGGCTGAAGTAGTGTCGTCAATCCCACCTTAAATGAAATCAGAAATTACACTTCTTTCACCACTCGCGCTTTTACTACTTAGTCTTGACGACTGCGGGTAAGTCAAGTCTTTTGTGTCAGAGGAGAGACGGACACGTTTCTATACGCACCGTCACCCGTCAATCTAGCATTAATATTGCTTCTGCACTCACCATTTAAGGATACATTTATAGCACATGACATCATCAGATTTCTCAAACACTTAAGTCTTTGTCAGGGTTTTCATTTATTGTGAATAGATTGAAGGAGTAGTTGTTTGTAGATTGATTTTACACAAGTTTACGTGTATGTCAGGATTTTCATTTATTGTGAATAGATTGAAGCAACAAATCCATTGATTTTACATAAATTGGGGTGTTAGGATTTTCATTTATTTTGAATATATTGAAGCATAAATAAATTGATTCTACAGAAATTGTGTTTTATTATCAACACTGAATATATATAGTTTTAAGTAAGGTTTAGAAATGAAAGGAAAGGAAAAGTCCTTTTATAGTCCAGGATACCAGGCAGTCTATTTTTGGGTCTACAGATGACTTACAGTATATGAGACTCCTCGTACTTCCAATTTTGAGGGAGGCACCTAATTCGTGCTCCACAATTTTACCCCCTGTAGGATTTGAACTTGTGACCTCTCTTTCAAGAGTACAAGTTCTCCACCACTAGGCCAATTCAAGTGTACAATAATCAAGTTCTCTTCCAAGATGATCTTATTGTTTCTTGAATATTTTCGAATTTCAATGTAAAACAATCAAGTTATACAATTAATGAACATTGTTGGAGTAATAAGCTCCACAAGTTGAATAAGGCTCTTTATGAGATCAAGTAAGCCCGTAGAGAGTTCTATAATAGGATATATTGTTATTTTTTTTAGAAAAAATACATTATCAAAAGAAGTGAAAGTGAGCTCACACTCAATATAAAGTTCTGAATTATAGCAAATTTACTTATAATCTATCTATGTGTTGATGGTTTGATTTATGCAAGAAATGGTAGTTTTAATGGATGAGTCTATGAAGAATGAATTTGAAATGGTAGATTTGGGTTTGAAGCACTATTTTCTTGGAATAGAGGTAAGACAACTGAATAATAACACTGTTATCTAATAAGGTAAGTGTGCTATTGATCTACTCGGTAAATTTGGAAAACAAAATTGCAAACTCATGGAGATCACTATGAACATAAATGAGGCCCACAAGTTGAATAAGGCTCTTTATGAAATCAAGTAAGTGCATAAAGAGTGCTATGATAGGATATATTATTATTTTTTAGAAAAAAATAACTCATGGAGATGTCTATGAACATAAATGACATGTTTATGAACATAAATGAACACCTATTTTTGAATTTTAATGTAAAACAATCAAGTTATACAATTAATGAACATTGTTGAAGTAGTAAGGCCCACAAGTTGAATAAGGCTCTTTATGAAATCAAGTAAGCATATAGAGAGTGCTATAGTAGGATATATTGTTATTTTTTAGATTCTTTTTTTTAAAAGAAGTGAAAGTGAGCTCACACTCAATATGAAGTTTTGAAGTATAGCAGATTTACTTATAATCTATCTATGTGTTGATAGTTTGATTTATGCAAGAATTAGTAGTTTTAATGGATGAGTCTATGAATAATGGATTTGAAATGGTAGATATGGGTTTGAAGCACTATTTTCTTGGAATAGAAGTAAGACAACTGAATAATAACACTTTTTTTAATGTACTAACTCTTCGATAAAGTAAAAATTTCTAATTTTACACCATACGAGTAAATAAACTATGTAACAAGTTAGTGCAATAATTTATTTCTTTCTTTATTGAGAATATACAAACAAGATGTCATATACAGTTACAATATAGATTCCATTTAATCACAATAACTACACAAGTTTCAATTATACAAGAATGCACACACTTACACACATAGCTCCAATGAGTTTTAGAACTAATAGTTGTAAGACGGTCTAGGATCTTCCCTTTCAAATCTTAGTTCTTTTGTCACCTGCTATGGAGGAGAAGCATCACTCAAACACTTTTTTGCTAACCACAAACTCATAATGCGGTCCCCCACACATCTATCATTCGATAGATGGCCCTTCCCTTCGACAAAGAGATTGGTAGAGTAATCGATAATGACAACCAATTGAGCATAGTGTTGTGTCCTACATAAATAGAACTTTGCAATGCCACAATCCAAAACTAGCATGTAATACTAGACCATGTTGAACTGACAGTGTTAATCTCGATAGTCACACAATCTAGAGTGGAGTCTCGTACATTCACACTAATTTGATCAAAGAGTTTTATTTAGTAAACGATTGAGAGTCATCTATCACATACACTACTCAAGGCCGATTTGACTTAAGGCTATCTTAAGCTATGCATAGGTATTTCCTTCAATGGATAGTCTCATTGTCCCAGATAACCTGCAACCATATTAATCTACTTGGAATTAAATAGTAAGTACACAAACTAGGTATTTCCTCAATGGATAGTCCATCATTCCAAAGATAACCTACATACTTGGATAAACCTACTGACATGTAAGTATATAATCCCTCTCCCATTCTGGATGATCTCTCCTAGGATTAAACACAAGCTTTCCTAGTTAAATCAATAACTTAGCTAAGTGTACCATATGTACCTTTCATGTTCAATCATACCTAGTATATAATACTTATGATAAACACCCATCTCCTACTATGGAGTAAATACAAATACATTGCAACCCATTTTCAAACATATCTAGTATAATTAAATACCTATGGCAAACAATCTCTTTGACATATCTAGTATAATTAAGTACTTGTTTCAAGTAATCTCCCCTATCGTGGAGTACCTAAAAACACAATATAAAATAGCCTAAAAGCTTCAATTCTCTTTCCAAAATAATCTAAATTCTCTAATGCATATATTGGAAAAGACCTCTCAACCATGCATACAAGACTTATCTTTCAAAAGTAAAATAATCAAAGAAGAGATCCTCATGCCTGTTATCGCTTATCCAAATTAATGGCAACAATGCAACCTTCTCCAACAACAATTAGCTTCTCACAAACAGCTAACAACTTTTCTCAAACAACTCTATCTAACTTGTTGATAGCTTACTTCTCTCAAACAATAATTTACTCATAATAGATTATTGTATTCCTCACTCATAAAACAAGACAATATGGTTGGTAATAACTTAGAAGTGATGAACGTCAAAAGATGTATATCTCTTGGGTAAGAATGTGTCTCTCACAAGTGAAAATGGAAGAATAATAATAATCCTTTCAAATGAAATGGTACAACTATTTATAGAGCATCCAAGCATTCAAAAATCCTACAGTTTAGGCATGTAACTTGACAACAAGCTTCATGCAAAGCAGATCAGCAATAAGGTGGCAATGAATAAAGCTCAGACTCAACAAAACCTCCAACTGATTGACTTACCTCTTTGACAACAATTCAAAGACCAATTCGAAAAGCACATGGAGAATTCAAATTCTTCTCTAGCAAAGACATCTACAAGAAAATGCTTCAAGAGGTGGCACCAAAGCCTCTTTTCTACTATCAAGTTGGCGTGGTTTCAAAAGGAGTGAAATAGTCAATCATATTTTTCCAACACTTAGCAAGTATTGACTGAAATAAAGGATGAGTCAATTTTCCCAAAGTTATCATGGAATCTAGCAGCGCTCGATCCATAGATAACCCCCTATGAAACTTGTCTGGTTCATAGGTTCGTGATGTTCCAGCATGCAAAACAAGATGAATTTCAATACACCTTGAAGTGTGTTCCAAAGTCTCAAACAATTTGTTTGAGCATTCCTCTACGTCCGTCTATCGAAGACCTTTGAAACAATATCTTTGCGATGTCTAGATGTCAAGACTTAGTCAAAATTGTGAAAAGTGTAGGAGTGCTAAAAAAAAATGCTCCTACATATTGATGTAAAATTTTCTTATTGTTAAGTGCACAAGTGCTAAAAATCAACGCTTGTGCATTTTTTTCAAAAGTTAGTTTTTGGTGCACAAGCGTTGATTTTTAGCACTTGTACACTTTTTCTCCATACTTCTGCATTTTTGTCAAAAGTCAATTTTTGGTGCACAAGCACTGATTTTTAGTGATTGTGCACTTTTTCTGTATACTTAGTCAAAATAATGCCTAGGCGGTGATTTTGATCTCCTATGCACTTCATATTTTTCACTAAGTGTGAGACTAAGTGTCAAGGCACTGATTTTCAATGCCTTGACACATTTTTGCAAAGCTTCATGGACATGTAAGGGCGTTGATTTTCAAACCCCTTAGATCTGAAAACATCTCTAATTGTAGGAGCGCTAATTTTTAGTGCTCCTACAAATTTGGTAGTTTTTTCCTTAAACTATTCCAAATCGCTCTATTTTCGCTCCGAACCTCGTTTCTTTTCCCCCACATAATTTTTCGTGCCTAGTTTCTCTGTTCATGCTTGCTCAACATTGTTTTCTCGCTTCACGCTTCCTAATGCTGCTTTTCCTACTAACGCCTATTGATTTATCATCCTTGCAATTTTCTTTCCAGATATTGTCAATTGGTCCTCAAGGTGACATCTTTGATCTAGTTGCTTCTAGATGACAACGAAGAATCCTCCTTCGTCTTCTAAAAAGAGCGCAAGATGAAACATAAGTATCAACGTGTTTTCCCACGTACAATGGTGCTCTCCAAGGTAGATGAAATAAAGGACACTGAGGTTGATCATCAGGACCTCGAAGACTTTAGGAAAAGGACTGAGAAAAAGCCTCTTGAAGAATCCCTGAGGGCCACTATACACGTTAATCTACATCTGGTATCTAAGTTCCTGAGTTATGCACACAATACAGAGTTCGTCCTCCAAGTTGCATCCCATTACATTAGGGAAAGCAGAAGTGCAATAGACTGCTCCGGTCAGGTGGTAATGAGACTTGATCCTGATTTCCTTGAGATTGTTTTCAGAGTTCCACACATGGAACAATACATAGAGATGTCTATTCAACAGGCACAAGAAGTCTATGACTCAGATCCCAATAAAGCTAAGAACTTGATAAATAGTCAGTGTCTGAAAGAACCTAGGCATACTATCTCGAGATGGCCAAAAGGAGTTCCACGAAGTGACTTCAAGGAGGATGTCAAGGAAATGATTACTCTCCTAAGCAGGGTCAAAGGCTTATCAAAATAATCTCATTTTCATGAATGAATGTATGAATACATTCAGATCATATAAAGAAATAAGGCTCACATTGACTGGGGAACTCAAATCAATGATGAGATCCAGGAGGATCTGATAAATGTACCAACCAATTTGAATTTCTATATGATTTATTATTTGGTTTATGTCATAGCCGTGATGAGACAATTCCCAAGACTTTCCATGAAAGGGAACCGACACTCTATACCAATGTATAAGTATTTCTATCAATTGGAGCTAAAGGAGTGTCTTCACCATTTTAGAAGGGTCACAAATGCCTTCTTCACACCTCTTCTATACAATTTTGATCTAGTTCTTCAAAATAAGAGAGTGTTCAATGAGGCCTATAAAGTGGTAAGCAAGGTTGGGTGCATTTTCTTATATTTTCCAACTTTCACTTACATGAGGGTAGGATGCTACACTGGGTGCCCTTACATTTTGCCCATATATCCCTTAGACAAATGGGTACTCATGGAATTATGCAAACAACTAATTTTAGTTCACAAAGAATGAATTATGATACATAAACAAGGATTCAAGTTTCCACTAACGATTGGTAGTTATATCATCAATAGTCTGCAAAAAGCCAAATCAGTTTATGCAGAAATGCAGGTCATGACCATAAGGACTTATAAATCTAGATTTGACTTTGATTTTTGGAATGTAAAAAAGAAGTTGAAAAAGGATCACAACCACAAGTGTCACTTTGAAGACATCTGGGCTGATTGTAGAGATAAAGAGGTTGTTCACAAAGTGGATTATTGTAGGTTAACCATGCAGCAGATCACGGATCTTGGTGTTGTTGATATGCCTGAGGATTTCACAGATCCAGGTGACATAATGAATGTTGCCTATGATGAAGACGATATTTCTCTAGGAAACCCTTTCCCACAGTACATCGGTCTAAGAAGGAATGCGTCTTCATCAGGGAGAGGCTTGCTCCCATATTGGATAACACTGTAGAATGGTTACACAAACATGGTTTCCAGATGAAAGCCTTCAAGATACAGTCAAAAGGAGAAATACCTAGAGTAGAATTCAACCAACAATAGGAACTCCGCATGAAAGATAAGCACCTACGACTATTCCCTCTTCTTCCTGAAGAGGCCCTAGAATAAAGCTCACTATTGGCAAGAAGGATACACGGGTAGTTAGAGAAGAAGAAGCCACATAATTTGAAACATCTTGACCAAAAGGAGAAGGGTCTATTTCTGAAGAGATTGATCCTGAAGAAGAAGAAAATTCAAGCGAAGAATATTCTGAAGAAGAAGATTCTTAAGAAGAAGACTCTGATGAGGAAGAAGATTCACTAGGTGAACAAGAGTCTGAAGGTCAAGAAGGTGATAAATAGGAACTCGAGCATGGCGAAGAACAAACACTATCTCCACATGAGAATGTTGTGGAGGATCTACCTCACACGTCATCACCCATGACTTCAAATGTTCCTGACACACCTCCTAATCCAAACATTCCTCCACCACCTTTTCCTACATCACCTCCTCCCATATCTACCATACATGCAGCGAACGTCCCCATTCCTCCTGCAACATCAGCCATACTTGATACTCCTCCATCAGTTTCAAATATGCAAATGGTTGATGTTTTGACAAGTCCTACATCATCCATTCTCATCTTGTCATCTCCCTCCTATGACATCACTTTTGAGGCTGAATTCAATAGGTTCATGCATGAATCTTTACATGGTCAACTCGATGTGCAATCTAATAGTGCAGTCATGACAAACACTACTCCAATTGTCACCCCTACCAGCCATTTCGGCAGAAGCAGTTGTGCCAAAAGAGTTGATAGTCAACCATGAAGCTTATACTTCGTCTCTTCCCCCTTGGTTGGTATCTCAAGTATCAAAGAGAAAAAAGAAAATGATCACTCCAAAGGACCTCAATCTTGAAGAGGTAACCCATCCAAAATCCAAGGGGAAGAAAAAGGCCAAGGTACATTCCAGACTCCATGTTGAAAAATCTGGTCAAACATTTGTAGAGATTGGCATACCACCTCAAGAGGAAGGAGATGTGATAATGGAGGATTACATTGTAATGAGAGTCCAAATTGGAAAATTCATGAATGAAAGTGCAAAGGAAGATGCACAAGTAGTATTGGATGCGTTGGCAGGAAGGCTTGACAAAATGGAGCAAGCCCGAGATATGTACAAGAAAAAGGTCAAACAATATCCAACTATTTTGAGGAGACTTGCAAACTCTTTAGGAAATAACCCATGGCTATTGAAAACCTTGAAGAACCAGCAGTATAGAAGGTAGAAAAGTTGACCTCCAAAGGTAAAGCATTATATGATTTCATTGATGAATTAATACAAGATGGTTCACAAGTAATAGTTGCTACAAATGAGAAGGCCACACAAATAGCCCAACTCAAATTATAGCTTGATAAGGAGGAAAGTTTTCTTTCTCAAGAGCAAAAAGAGATGGAAAAATTCCTATCATTTTGGTCACAGATGAAATAGGCGAAGCTTAGTAAATTGGTGCAAGTTGGGGTAATTCTCGACAAGGAAAAATATGTAGAGGTAAGAGAATCAGTCTAGCACCATACCCATGTGATCAAATCTCTTATCGAAGATCTTAACCATGTTCAAGAAGATGTCGAAGGACATCGTGCTATCCTAGAGAAGGGAATCAAGGAGTTGACATGAAACTTTCTTGAAGTAAACCAGATTTTCCTTCAAGCCAATGAACTTTCTAGGATTTACAAAAAAATCGTTATGCAACAAGTGCAGGATGAAATTTTTTCCAAAGCCTCCATATATTTCATTTTTGATATACGATTGACCATTGATAATCTTAACATGCATCTTCACAGGTAAAAGAAAATCCATTCATCCACTAGAAGGTCAATCACAAGAATTCACACCCTTGTAGATTACACAGTCGGCCCAAATGATTCGTTCATACAAGAGACCAAGAAGAAGTATGAAGAATTCCATGCCCAAAGCAAGGAACCATGGAGACTCTTGATCTCCAACGTTGAAATTTTTGATGCTTCCCTTTATGCATCTTGTAAATAGCTTTTGGCATCTTAAATGTCTTTTTGGAAAATGTAATTACACTACCTTTAGTATTTTGCAACGAAGTGCTTCCCTTTTGAGAAACAAACATTGAGACTTTGTGTTCAATTTTGTGAATCTAAATCTAATCAATAAAGAAGGAAGTTGCATACCAGACTTTGTGTTGGAATCAATTCTCTTATGTTTTGAGTAAGATTGGCGGTGATTAGTAGATGAGATCTAAAGTGTTTCAAATAAATTTATGTAAACTTTGTGTTACATTATTTATTTGGATTTACGTTTATGTTTGGTTAACTATTATTGAATGATGTACAAGACTTTGTGCTTGTAATTTTTCATGTTGTTCATGGAACTATTGTATCTAAAAGACTATGTGCTTCTAATATGACAAATGATACATCTCTCATAGATCCATTAGTGAAAAAGCTACAGAACGACTTTGTTCCTTCATGAGCTTTCCTTTCCCATTTTATTGTTATTATTATCATGCTGGGTATCTCTACGCTTTGCTTTGATAAGATAGAGTTATTGGCATTATTTCTTTTTTTCGTTTAAAGTTACTTTGAATCAGAGCAATCAACCGTGAAGCATTGTAAAACATCTTCTCTGAAAAAAGAGAGAAGCATTAATGTAACACACACCCCCCATCTCATAGTTGTAGTGTACATTTTGTGAATACTTAGCTAGTTTTACATAGTTTTTGTAAGCACTAAGAAGGGTGCCTCCCCTTTCTGAGAAGAGAGATTATATATCCACAACAAAAGGGACACTTTGCGAAAAAAAAGGACACTTTGTGAACTTTTTTTCTAGGATCCTAATATACTCTAAACATGCATTAAATTCACCTTATACTTGAAAAATCACAAAGAAAAAACTCCAGAATGAACTAACCTCATGTTGGCGGTTGTCACTCACCACCTAATCTCGCAGTACGTCCAATCTTGCAGGGGTGAAATCAAGTGTGCTCGACATCCATATGTTCTCTCTTCATCACTCTTCAAATGCTACAAAAGGTAAATGTGAGAGTAAGTGCATGTTTACACTTTTCCATTTCTTTTTACCTAACTTACTTTTCACACACATGTGCACAATTGTACATTTTTAGTTTATACACCTTTTAGTGTGCTTTTTCATTCAAATCAACATTGTGGGTGCTAATGAACTCCATTTTTTATATCATTTGTTGTGTCTGAATCATGTTTCCATGCCCTACATCATCACTCACCTATAATTATGAGGCATGGCACTTGAAATTCCCTCCGATATGCATGTCCTCATTCAATGTGGTTAGATTGCTACCTTGATTCCACCTCCGTAAAGCAAGCATAATCAAGGGGGGCATACATCTACCCTCAAATTTGATCTTTAGGGATTAGATAAGAGAATTTCTAGGAATTCTAATAATTTTTTGTTTCAAGATGCGGTTCCTAACATTGTGGTTTTGCAGATAACTACATTGGGGGCTTCATTCTCCCGCCTTTTAAATGAGTGTCCTTCCATGAAAATAAGGTGCATTATTGGTTTTAGAATCCTTTAGCTTACATATGCATACATAGAGTCATATGGACGCTAAAGTGGGGGATAAATGTGTCACCAAAAATTATATACCTTTGAAGAAAAGGACAATTTTGTGCTCGTTTTGGTCCTACTTTAGGTCCCATTTCATCAATTATCACCCTAAAACAAAATTTATAGGCCCCTAAGGTTGGTTAATTTTTACTTGGAGGCCTGTTATACCCAAGGGATCATTCAACCCCCGACAAACAATATCAAAATCATGCAAAAAGTACCGTTCCCACTTTAAAATCCCTTAGTAGGACTAGGTCGCCCAAGTTGGCGACCTAGTCCTTTTTGAGGATTTTTGAAGTTTCAAGCGGGAAAATGAATATTTTATCATAAATTCTTGATGGGTGTCGGCCTCTTAGGTCAAAATTCCTGACAATTAGGTCTTGTTTCTTATATATACTTGTTTTTAGGTCATGTTTAAAACATTTTGATCATTTTTCACAAGCAACTTCAAGAATCAAGAGCAAAACATCTTCCTCAAGAAGTTTTCATCTCTTTTTCATAGAAAAGTGGAAGCTTTTGGAAAACAAGCTAGGGATTTTTGCAGGTCTTCAAGCTCACTTCACATCTAAGATCTCTCATTGACAAAGGTTGGAGATAGATGTCTATGGAGATTCATGGAGAAATCTAGGTTGAGGAGGTGCAACTAGCCACCAAATCACTCCTAAAGACTGATTTCAAAGTGTCTCCATCTTCTACTTTCATCCCATTTGTAGATTTAAGGTTTGCATCCCGTTGGCATTCCTTGTTACACCTATTTGTGATGTTGTAGGATTTGTAGGGTTGAATTCTTGCATCATTTCAAATCTATTACTTGCATCTTATTCTAGCACAAGAGAATAGGGTTTTGTTTTATTTCATATTTTCCTAGTTCTAGACACACTTAGAGCTAGGGTTGATGCATATTTTCTATTCCATTAAAATTTTAAATACAAACTAGGGGTTTGACCAAGGCAAACCCCACATTATAAACCCAAGTATCTTCTGTTTTGTAGGTTATTTTGCAGATCTGAGTCCAAATTTTTGTGAAGAAACAAAATATAGACTAGAGCCTTCGTGTCCACTTTCAATTTTTGAGAAAAGATAAAAGGGACTAGGTCGCCCATAATGGTGACCTAGTCCCACTAGAGGTTCTTGACACTAAAAGTTGCAGATCCAAAGACCCAGTTGGCAGAAATGGCTTTCGGGATAGTTTTTCTAAAAAGGGACTGGGTCGCCCCACTTGGTGTAAATGTCCTAGCTGGTTCAAAACTCTAATTTTCTAGGTTTCCTGAGGCTTCCACAACTCCATCTTCGACCTACAAAAGTTTCCAAGTGCACCCATTTGATTTAATAGGTTATTTTATTTAGTTTAATCTTATCTTAGCATTGTTGTAATACATTATGTATTTTCCAACATCACAAACTCTCTTAGTTTAGGTTAACTAGTTAGGGTTTCATGTTATATTTCAACACTTTTTAGATTCCATTACATATTCAATCCCTATCATTTAATGAATCGCAATATTGGTGCCTTTAGTGGTAAGAAAAAACCCTAGAAAGTTGTAGAGAACCCATTCTCTTACCCCCACACAAAGCACCCAAATTTTGTAGTTCAACTTGTTCATTTACCTTTTGTGTAGCGTGAGACTGACGAGGAGGTAGCAAAAGATTTCGAGCACACGAGATTTTATGCTTGCGAGACTAGGTGGCCAACAACGAGTGGTAGTATGAGGTGAGTCAATTCTGGAACCTGTGCTTTGTGATTTTTTGATCATGAAATGATTTATATGCATGAGTAGGTCAATTTAGGATCTTGGAAAAAAAGTTTGCAAAGTGTCCATTTTTTTCATAAAATGTCCCTTTTGTTCGCAAAGTGTTCTGTTTCTTCGCGAATTGTCCCAAAAGGGTCCTAAAGTGTCTAGGGCCTTAGAGAAAGCACACTAAAACAAGATTAGTACACGTTCATGATGATTTAGAGTAAAATCGAAGACATTAGATGATTTAGAGAGCATGTGTTTGATGATTGTGATAGGTATCGACATGATCTCATCAGCATCTCGGTGGGAGACAATTGAGTTTTTTGAGAGATCTAGCCCCCGCTTTGTCAGTAGTGGATACAAAGCACCTACATGAGGTTGGTATATTGGGAATACCTCATACCCCCCATGAGGTGCCATGATGCCATGTTGATGGCATTGTGTGAGCATTGGAATGTGGATACATGCATGTTTCACGTTCCCATGGGAGAGATGACCATCACACTAGAGGACATACACTGAATACTATGAGTCCCTATTCGGGGGGAGCGAGTGTGCGTTAAGAGGGATCACTCCTTTCGTGAGTAGTGGGTGGACATGCAGTATTTCCTTGACGGACCAGTGCATGATGGCATGGTGGCGGGACAGATTGACCTGGCAAAGTTTTTGTACTCACGAGTGCCAGTGTTGAGACGGATCATGATGGAGATTGTTGCATTAGTTCTCCTTCAGATAGATGATAAGCACACCTAGAGGGTGGGATAGTACACCTAATATTAGGGATGTCAAAGCACAGGACAGTGTATGCTTGGGGATGGTGTATCCTCACACACTTATATTATGATTTGGGTAGATTTATATACTGGGAGCTAGATAATAGGGTGCACTATACGCCGCTACATATGTGGTTCCTGGAGCATATTACTTGCACTAGACTAGTTGGTTTCCCGTGTTTGAAATTAGTGGGGTATCCTTGGGCTTTTAGCTATCCTCTCTGATGGCTATGGCAGTACAAAGATCTACACTTTTGGAGGGTGAGGTTAGACCGACTAGAGGAGGATGATATCCTATGGAGACCATATCAGTTCGTACTTCAATGGCCAGATCATACCAAATAGATGAGGAGACTACAATTGCACAGATTTTTGGTTGGATGACATGATCACATAGTGCATCCCTTCTACTATGACTGAGTGATGAGACACTTTGGATAGATTCATGGACCACCTCAAGCATGGTCATCTTTTAGGATATTAGTTCAAAGTACCCAGAGGCCTAGTCATATAGCACACTTCACACTAGAGGATGTTCTCCAAAGTGACTCCAACTATTCAGATCATGATCGGCCGCTGATCTCTAACATAAATGAAATTGGTGTGACATGGGATCATGAGGAGTGGTGGATAGCATCACAACCAGTTCTAGTATTTTTAATTGATGAGCTAGTAGGGGATGCAAGACTAGTACCAGATGAGGGGGAGGAGAGGGAGGATAAAGTAGAGGAGGCACACTATAGGGCTACATATATATTTACTGACATTATTGATGAGGGGTATGATGAGGATGTAGACCTAGATTATGATGGACATGAGGGAGAGGAGGAGGATGAGGAGGAGGATGAGGAGCCACTCTAGAGTACAGATGAGGAGGCCACAATTGAGTATCGATATGAGTGGGGAGAGACCTCACCTATTCATATGACTAGATCTCAAGAAAGAGAAACATCGGTAGGTACCAGGACATAGAACCGAGGAGAGGCTAGCACTTCATCCATGCCCCATGTACAAGATGAGATTGAGATTCCATATCCTACTAGAGATATAGGTGATGATTTTTTATGTTATGCATGTACTTTATGCTCTAATGTTTTATGTAATGTATATATATATATCATGATGTGTTCTGATTATATTTTTCTTCTATCTTGCAGGGCCCATGGAGGATTGGCAGGATCTCTACCATTAGGTGGTTGTGGAGATAGTGCTAGCATCCTTTGATGAGGAGGAGATGGACTCTAAGTACATGCCCCCACCGATTGTGGAGCAAGACGTTAAGACCCTTCATGAGACTATGTGCAACATACGAGGGTTTGAGGAGATAGATCCGCTGAGCTAGAATGAAATCACAGGTAGAGTCATCACAAGCACCGAAAGAGGTGGATATACTAGAGAGAGAGGTGGCCTGACTATAGGTAGAGAGAGATCAGATAGTAGGAGAGAAATGAGTGACACTTGCATGGATGGAGGGGATGGAATTCACTATTAGATTCAACGGATTATGATCATGGTCACGCACTACCATCTCCCGATGTCTAGCTACTGATGCAACGCGAGTACCAGATCCCTCAAGATCTAGTAATCACATTCCTCAGTGGCACTGTATATCTTGATAACATGTACCTAAAACTTTTGATATATATATATGCATTTTGATGTTATATGTTGTGGTTTAATGGGTGAATGTTAAATAACAATGTGATTAATGAAATGACCTGTAGGAGATTATTTAATTAGTCCTCATGATTTAACAAATCTTTATGTTTTTATTTAGAAAACTTGTTAAAGATTTCATTAAATATAAAAAAAATATGAAATATGTTATGCACATGATTGTAAAGTAACATAACACATAGGATGGAAAGTTGAATAATATGAAACCTAAAGTAATTATAAAAATAAATTAAATAAACACTCTAGAGCTCAAGACATATACATAATGATTTTTTGAGAATGAAGCAATGTGAAAGCATAGAGGATATAATCCAATAGCTCTAACAACACTGCTTTATAATTTATACCATTCAAAGGGACTAAACACAATACTGATGCAGATGTGCAACAGGAATGGGGTCTTTGAGGGGAGTACCATCGTGCTTGGTTAAGGTGTAAGCACCAGATCCATAATTTGTATCGACCACATAGGGGCCTAACCAATTAGGATTGAAATTTCCTTTGTCAATGTTGTCAGCCATAGTGTTCCATTGGTTCTCATACAGAACTAAATCTCCCTTGTTAAAATTCTGAGGGATGACACCAACATCATGTTTGTGTTTTAATTGTTTAGCATAAGCTTGGAGATGCTCGAGAGCATTAATGCATTGTTCATCAAGCATTTCAAGTTGATGCAACCGTTGTTGCTCATAGGTGTCATTATCGATAAGACCTTGGAGAGAAATCCATAATGTGGGGATTTCTAACTCTAAAGGTATGATAGCCTTGGTACCATAAAAAAGGCTGAAAGGTGTACTTCTCGTGGAAGAACAAACACTTGTGTGATAGGCCCACATTGCATATTGCAATTGTGTGTGCCAATATTTTTTGGTTGAGGTTAACAGTCTTCTTAAGGATTTGTTCGAATATTTTATTAGTGCTTCTGGATTGACCATTAGATTGTGGGTAGTAAGGTGTATCAAAGAGATGTTGGATATGAAAGGTCTCTAGGAACTTCTTTAGATCATTATTTTTAAATGGCGTCCCATTGTCTGAAACTAATGCGAAAGGAATTCTAAAGCGAGCAATTATGTGCTCCAATAGGAAATGAAATATCACATCAGTAGTTGTGGACCTAAGGGGAATAGATTCCACCCATTTGGTGAAATAGTCAGTGACAATGATGATAAATGTATGTCCAATGGAAGAGGGAGGTGAATTTTCTCCAATTAGATCCAATCCCCACACAAAGAACGACCAAATAGGGATTTAGGCATAGAGCTCAGAAGCAAGAGCATGAATCAAATTGGTATGTTCTTCACATTTATGACATCGCTTAACATACACATAACAATATTTTTCCATGTTTTTCCAATACTAACCCATGCGAAGGAGCTTTTGCACTAAGGTTTTTCCTCCAAAATTACCTCCACAAATGCCAGAATGGGCTTGTTTGAGGGAAACCTAAGTTTCAAAACCCTTGAGACATCACAAAAGAATTATGTCAAAGGATCTTTGATACAATGTATCAGCAAGGATTATGTACTTAGTGGCTAACTTTTTGAGGTGAATGCAGATATTTCTGGTCATAGGCTCGACAATGGTACCATCCTTTAAATAGGTATAGATGGCATCATACCATTCACATGAGTTGTTTGGGAAGGTGGGAAGGACATCATCAGGTTTCTCACTAATGGAGGGTCTCATGATTGGATGGATAGTAAACATGACTTTCTCGAAAGGATCTGTGGGAGAGATAAGAGAAGCCGCACTAGCCATTGCATTTGCATGTCGATTATCCTTATGAGGGATGTCAATGGTGAATGAGTAAAAGTTATCTAGCAAAGTTAATACAAGATCCTTATATTGTGATTGTTTATCATGTGTTTAGTTTGATAGAGACCATTGATTTTCTTAATCACTAATTATGAATCACCATAGATTTTTATATCTTTGATCTTCCCATGACTAAAGCAGCATGCAATCCGATGATTAACGCTTCTACTCAACTGTGTTATTTGTACATAGGAAATTGAGGTGATAGCACAAGGGAATAGGCTTGTTGACAGGAGAAATTAATATAACTCCAACACTAAAGCCTGTTCGACACTTGGATCCATCAAAGTATAGTTCCTATGTAGGAATGTGTACGGTAAACACACTATCATCAAGAAAAGAATCATTGGTGGGTAACACTAAAGGAGAAGGAGCATCGGTGAAATGGTCGGTTAAGGCTTGGACTTTTATTGCTTTTTGGGACACAAAATTAAGGTCAAACTCAGTTAACAACATCACCCATTTAGCAAGTCATCCTGAAAGGTCTGTTTTGTTGAAAAGATATCTAAGAGGATCAAACTTTGTCATCACGTGTATTTCAACATTAAGTAAGTAATGTCACAACTTACTAGTAGCAAATACAAGAGCCAGAAATTGTTTTTCAATTGGTGTGTAATGATTTTCATAATCGATGAGGGTTCTACTGATATAATAAACAAAATGTTCTTTACCACTGTCATCTTGTTGAGCCAACAATGCAGCAAGAGCATGGGGTGAAGCAGTGATATAAAGGATGAAGGGTTTGTTTGGTATAGTATGTTGTAGAACAAGTGGAGTTGTAGGGTATTCCTTCAAACTCTCGAAGGCTTGTTTACAATTATCATTCCAATCAAAATTTACATCCTTTTTTAGGCGTGTAAAAGGAAACGTACGATCGACTAGGGATGCGAAAAAATGACAGATGACTTGAATCCTTCCTTGTAATGTATGCAATTGGAAGATGTTGCGAGGAGCTGGCATATTAATGATAGCATCAATTTTATTCGTGTCCACCTCAATGGCTCTATGAGATATGATAAACCCTAAAAGTTTACTGCTATCTACTCCAAAGATGCACTTTTTTGGATTTAAGCGCATGTTATATTTATGCATGCGCTCAAAGATTTGTCGGAGGAAATTCACATTATCTTGTCAAGTCAAGGCTTTGGCAAGAATCTCATCAACATAATCTTCTAAGATTTTTGGTATGTAATCATGGAAGATTAAGGTCATCACTTTTTGGTAAGTAGTGCCTATGTTTGTTAATCCAAAAGGCATCATAACCCAACAAAATATTCCCCAAGCGGATGTTAATGTCATCTTGTATTTATCTTGCAAGTTGATGAAGATCTGGTTATAGCCAGAAAATCAAACCATAAAAGATAACAAAGCATGTCCAATAGTTGAATCCACGATCATATCGATGTTAGGAAGAGGGAAGTCATCCTTTAAAGAGGCTTTGTTCAAGTCTCAAAAATCCGTACAAATCCTAACACAATTATTGGGTTTAGCAACCGCAATAATGTTGGATATCCAAGGGTAATAATCAATAGGAAGAATGAAACCTACATCAAGGTGTTTTTCAAGTTCACCTTTAACCTGCAAGGCTATCTTGGGGTTCATCTTGCGTATCTTTTGGCGAACAGGCTTAGCATTCTCGGTAAGAACGATGTTATGGGCGATGATTTTTGGATCTATTCTAGGCATATCAAAATATTTCCAAGCAAAAAGTTCAGGGAAAGCATGAAGCAACGTCGCAAGATCCTCTTGTTCATTATTGTCAAGGCACTGCCCATTTTTAATGTCTTTGTCTTTATCATCTAAGTCCATGGGAATGTTAAGGGTATCCCCTAAAGGGAGTACATTTGACTAAGGAATTTCAGGATCATAGGGTTCCATGCTTATGGGATGTTCATTAATGTCATTAACGTTGAGCTCAGAATTTATCATAGCACAAGAGGCATGTCTCTTTGAGAGAGGAGACTTGTCTGAAGCACCGAACAAGTATTTCAAAGCTTCATCATTATCAACATAGGTGAAGAGAGGGGAATCCATATCAAATAATTCAAGATTTTTGAGTGTAAGATGAGTTCTTGGTGTGCATGTGATAGTGTTGATGTTGAGTGAAGGTATTTGGTTCGATTTTTTAGCCTTAGAAAAGGAAAAACCTAGGCCAATCTTAGTTCCTTGTGTATTAGGTTCAATGGGAACACAAATTCCTTGCTCATGCTTTCCACATCCTTTACCATTGTAACCTAATTTCTTCATAAGATCATATCCTTGTCCATAAAGTATTTCCATTTCCTCTGGGTTAGGGGGTTGTTGGTAATCTATCTCATCAAAATTTGTTGTATATGTTGCATTTTCTTCCAATGGGGGTAAGATAGAGGCGTGAGAAGGTTTTTATTCATTCTGGGTAGAGAGGACTGTTGGTTTTTCTTGTCATGCTTCCTCTTTTCATGTAAAAATACACTCACCCATAAATGAAGGGGTGAATTCGAGTGATCCCCAATCATCACCAAGTAAGTTAAACTTGGATTCATCTTTTGATTGATTCTTTTCAGAAGGGGCGATGTTGGAGGTATGAATTAATGTGTTGAAAGGACTTGATGTTCCATTTTCAAGTTGTAAGCAACTTTCAGGCTCAGGGTCAATGCCAATTTGATAAAAAAAAATTATTATAGAGATATTTTATTTTGTGATGAAGGGTTGAGGTTACCGTGTGCATCTCATGTATCCATGGTCTACCCAAGAGAATATTATAGGAAAGGTCATAGAGCATGACATGGATAGGTGTTTGTAGCGTAACCATTCTAACAATAATAGGTAAAGTGATGACACCTAGGGGTTGCTTGGTAAGATTGTCAAATCCCCTAATGGATAAGGAATCAGATTTTATTTGGGATTTATCCACATGCAACCTATCAAGAAGCTTCGCAATGCACACATTAAGGGCAGAGACATTGTTGATAAGGGTCCTTTTGATGCCCATATGATCATACTGAGCTATTATCACGAATGCTTCATTTTGTTTGTGTAACTCTAAGGGAGAGAGCTCATGATGGTAGAAAGTAATGTTAACATTAGTTGTATTCATTTCTTGTATCATGGCTGCCACATCATTAGTATTTGTGCCAGGAGGCACCACTATCTGTTGCAAATCCATTTGAAGCATAGAGTGATAGTTGGG
Source organism: Sequoiadendron giganteum (assembly GCA_007115665.2). Taxonomy (NCBI): domain Eukaryota; kingdom Viridiplantae; phylum Streptophyta; class Pinopsida; order Cupressales; family Cupressaceae; genus Sequoiadendron; species Sequoiadendron giganteum. Next base: position 126,417,709 of record CM021101.1, on the reverse strand, counting down.
TGAGTTTTGGAGAAGATCCCAAATGGATAGCTTGGCAGGAGTATTCTTGAGTTGTTCAACCAAATCATACTCCCTAAGTTGTGAGTTTAAACGAGGTGTTGTAGGTGAGATGGGGTTGGGCAATAGTAAGGATGGTGAAGGAGTTGGTTGGGGATGTGGGTTCTTTCAAGTTTAATGGGTATGGGCAATAGTATCGGATTTAGGTGGGAAGAGGGTACATTTAGGTTGAGATGGGGTTGGGAATTTATGGTAGGGTGGGTAGAGAACAAGCTTAGGTTGGATGACATTAACATCTTTTTTTTGAGGTTTCTCATAGAAAACCTTAGCAGATGAATTAGGTGAGAGAATGTCCTGAATAACTTCATCTAACATGCCCATATCATCATAGCTAAAAGGTTCAGGGGATAGGTTATTGGTGATGGGTTTGATTTTATCATCATAAACCTTAGTGGATGAGCTTAGTGAGAGGAAGACTTGTAGGGCTTCATCTACCTGATCTAAGTCATCACTACTAGAAGTTTTAGATGATATTTTTCTCTTATAGTGAAGGAGTGTGTGCATTGTGTCATTTGAGGTTTCTACGGTTGTGTTTTCATGTTCCAATGGATTTTCTTTAAAATAACTAGGAACGAAAGCTGAAAAGGAAACTTGAAAAGATCTAATGCTATTCATAAATTCCATTTTAAGCTAATGATAACCATATAACAAAAAAAAAAAGAATTGGAACAAAGCATAAGCTGAAAGAAAAAAAACTACAAAAACTGGCAATGAAATGTAGAAATCACTAATGCAAAATGACCACTGGGACTAGGTCGCCCAAGGTGGTGACTTAGTACCAAGAGGGTTATTTTTAGCTTTTTCTGAGTTTTTTGATGAAAAATGCAATGTTCTAGACTAGAAAGAGTAGATCTATATGGCTTACGCAAAATTTCACTATTTTTCAAGGAAATAAATGCTAACAATGAGCTTTGTCACTAGTGCAAAGTATGAAACCCTAGGATGCCTTTTTAAACAATGAAACATACAATGCAATGCTAAGAGAAGAGGTTCCTAAGATGCAAATGCAGACTAGATCATAAGTAAGATGTGTCAAAATGTAGGCTCACCAAAATGAACCACAAAATTTATGCTTTGCGTAAAGGAATTGGTCCCCTACAACTTTCTAGGGTTTTCACCTAGAAGGAAGGAGATATCCCTTTATGGGGAGCATAAACCTTATGATTCATTCAATGTGAGGGATTGAATGTGGTTGGAATGCTAATGTGAAGTATGCTAAATACTGGAATCTAATAAATAAATCTAACTATTGAACATTAGCTAAGAGAATCTATTTTGCTTGTAAACACGTGATGTAATGCAACAAGGATAAAATAAAGACTAAAAAAAGAAAGATAGCCTAATAGATGAGACAAGTGCACCTGGAAACTACTAAAGACCAAAGTAGGGAATGCAGGAGCCTTTGAAAATATAGAAAATCTGAGTTTTAAGCCCATTGGGACACTTATGCCAAGTTGGGTGACCTTGTCCCTTTTTTGGTAAACTACTCCAAGCTCTATTCTGGCCAACTGGGTGCTCAAATCCGCAAAAATATCGAACATACACCTACAATGGGACTGGGTCACCACTATTGGTGACCTAGTCCCTTTTAGCTTTTCGAGAAAACTGAAAGTGGACACGAAGGTCTACAGTTTGCACTTTTCTTTTCTACTAGAATCCAAACTCAAACCTACAAAAAATATTATATTTGGTTTCTAATTCAGGGTTTTCCTTTGTCAAAGGCCCTAGTTTATATTTAAACTTGTAAAGAGATAGAAAATATGCATAAACCCTGGCCCTAAGTGTGTCTAGAATGAGGAAAACCTGAGTTGAGAACAAACCCTATTCTATTGTGCTAGAATAAGATGCATGCAAGATATTTTCAATGATGCAAGACTCTAATCGAAGAAACCCTACAACATTGCAAATGAATGTAAAATGGAATGAAAATGGTATGCAAACCTCAAATCTGAAGATGGGCTAAAAATAGAAGACGAAGTCACTTTGGAAATAGTCTTTAGGTGTGACTTGGTGGCCAGTTTCACCTCCTCAACCTAGATTTTTCCATGATTCTCCATAGGAATCCATGTTCAACCTTTGAAAATGTGTGATATTGAGTTTGAAGTGAGCTTGAAGACTTGCAAAATCCCTAGCTTGTTGTCCAAAAGCTTCAACTTTGTTGTGTGAGAGAGATGGAACTTCTTGAGGAAGATGTTTTTTTTTTGCACTTGATTCTTGAAGTTGCTTGTGAGAAATGACCAAGAGAGAGAAAAATGACCTAAAAACAAGTATTTATAAGCAACAAAACCTAATTGTCGGTAATTTTGACCTAAGATGCTGACACCCATCGGGAATGTTTAGCAAGATAGATATTCTCCTGCTTGAAAAAACAAAAATCCCTACTAGGTTGCCAACTTGGGCGACCTAGTCCCACCAAGGGATTTTGAAGTGGGATTAGTGTTATTTGAGTGATTTTGATATTGTTTGTTGGGGGTTGAATAATTCCTTAAGTGCAATGGGCCTCAAAGTCAAAATAACGAGCCTTAGGGGCTTATAAATGCTATTTTAGGAGGGTGATTGATGTAAGGGTACTTAAAGTAGGACCAAAACGAGCACAAAATTGTCCTTTTCTTTAAAGGTATACAATTTTTGGTGACACAGTAACTGTAATGGTTATTAGGGAAAAATTGTAATTGACTCCACAACCTTTGTTACCATTATTCTTGCCTATGCAAAAATGAGGGTTTTTGAACATGATATGGACATCCATCAAAGCATAAAGGCTAGAGTAATTTTATCAAATGTTGTAGTTGCAACTACCTTGGTAGACATGTATGCAAAATTTGGAAGCACATATAAGGCATGTGAAGTGTTTGACAAGGTGCCTCATAGAGATGTGGTGTTGTGGACTGTAATGATCACCGGATATCCACAAAATGGATTTGTTAAAAAGGCTTTAGAAATTTCCAAGCAAATGCAATTGTGAGGTTTAAAGCTAAATTCTACAACCTTTGATAGCATCCTCCCTTTCCATGCCAAAATATAGATTTGGAACAGTACGAACATCCATCTAAGCATAAAGGATAGAGGAAACTTATCAGATATTATAGGCGCAGCTGCCTTAGTAGACATGCATGCAAAAAAGTGGAAGCAATGGAAGCATTAACAAGGCACATGAACTATTTGAAAGAAAACCTGAAAAGATGCCATCTCATGGACTGCAATGATTGTAGGATATGTACAAAATGGATTTATTGAAAAGTCTTTAAAAGCTTACAAGAAAATGCAATTGGAAGGTGTATAGCTAAATTCCCCAACCTTTGCCCGTATCCTCCCTACCTGTGCCAAAATGGGAGCTTTGGAACATGGTATGGAAATACATCAAAGATACGAAACAATATCATTTATCATCAGGCGAGCGACTAGGGAAGACCGACCAGGGAAGATTTTATCTATTTATGTGCTCGATTTTCCCTAGTTATATCGATGACCATTAAATAGATCTCTACCACAACGTTGCCCATGATTTTTTCCAATTATTTTGAATTGACCCATACTTTCAATAAATGTCAGGCTTTATCACCATGCTAAAAAAGTTACAAGTTTGTTAAGGAATGGAGTTGTGAGATTGTAATTTTATTCATGGTATCTAAATAAATTTACTGAAGGTTTGTGTAGGTAAAATAACGTGACCTATGTTTGTGGGTTCTACTACATTTTATAATGGGTTTTTTTTTTTCTTCTAGTACTAACACCAAGAAGTAGTGGGTTGATGTATTCAGGTACTAGATTTATTCTTTATGTAATTGCTAATGACAGTGGTTATTACCACTTGTTTTCTATACCTTGATGATATGATTTGTGAAATTGGATTTAAAAATTTAATTTAGTAGCTTATTGGCATTTCTTAGAAAATAAAACAATCAATGGTAACTTTGTACCACAATCATCTCATCACACATTAAAAGTAATTCCTGCCAATTTAAATAAATTAGTGTTACTACTAGACTTTGTTTTGATTAATGAGTCACTTAGACTCATATTTGGGGACTCATTTCTTTTTTTTTCATCTTAATTATTGACGGGCGTTTGGTAGATATGTGATTTTAGTAAATCTAGGTTAAGCATGATTATGATTTTGAGCAAGCAATAGTGAATTTAAAGTATTCAAGTTTCAAACTGCTTAGTGCTGGTGTGGTACATTTGTCTTTATAACATATTTGAGTGTACTACTATAATTGCTAGATTTGTAACCCTCATATGTTTATATGCTATGTCCATTTAACATAAGTAAGTGTCATTTAGTAGCAGATTTGATCCTTAATTACAAAAGAACATAATAGTAACCCTCACAAAATATGCATTATCAAAAGGCCAAAAGATCCCAACTTAACACAAAGATCAGTAAGCAATATTACTACTAGAGAGAGGCATGATGCTAGTAAATTGAACCAACATAATTATTGAAGTATTGGACCTAATTATTTATTCCTATAGAGTGTGTGTTGGCATATTATGGAGTTTGTAGTCCTTCAATATATATATTATGGAAAAAAACTTTGTTTACAATGTTATGTTGGCATAAGTCAATTTTTGTTTATTAGCATATTGACACTACTTTACAAAACATAATGAGAAGGAACTTTGTACAACAATGCATAATTTTTCAACCTTGAAAGATACACCCTGATGTATAAGACTAAATATTTTTTTCCTCCAGAGTTATGATATTGTGCATTTTTTATTATTGATTTTGTTTACCCTTAATTTTTAGGTTATGAAGATGAATTTTAGATTTTTTATTTTATTAGCACCCCATCCACTGAAACTGCAACCATACAATAGAGGAATTGATCCTCCACTCCAACCAAGTCTCCATATTAAATTTATTGTTTCTAACTTTCTTCTGTAGCTCAAATTGCACTTTGACAAAAGTTGTTGATGCAGCTTGTGCCTTTAACAATTTAATTGTTCCTTTTTGTTGGGAACTAGGACCCAATATTGCCCTCAGAAGTTCTTCAATACCATAAGTTTAGGATTAGAGCCATTAATTTATGGTAGAGGCCACATCCACATATCATTTGGACTAAGAGAATTGGAATCAACCTCCAATGATACTGGAGTTGGCATCCCCTACCCTCGACAAACTCTCAATTCAACAGCTATGGGCTAGCCTCCTCACATTCAACTTACTTGATGTTGAATCTGACTCATTGATGGATAATGTAACAAGTGAAGTTGGACCCACGATTTAGAGAGATAGGGGTTTCTCTTGATTGCTAGAATCACACCCTAAATTTGTGGCAAGTTCAATCAGATTTGAGAGCAAGATTACCATCCTCAATGGAAGTGCTAATGGGTAAAGGCAACTGGATGGGTTGTCTTATGCGATCAATTCTTTGGCACCTACAACAACCACCACAACTCCATTCGCTAGAATTACTTTCTTTAGTACCCCAACTTCCACTTCATGCTACAAACAAGATTAGGTTATAATGTCAGCATGTCTCCATCTAGGCAATATTGTAGATCACTTGGTACTCTTATCTTGGGTTAAAAAACTTCCAATTGTATGTTAAAAACGTAAAAACAATATATTATTTTCCAAAGGTAGAACAACTATAAAATAAATTAATATTAATCCAATAGATAAAAGATAAAATAATTTACGTTCAAACAAACACCCAATGTGGAATTTGATTAAAAAAAAGAGCATGTTGATGCAGGTATCTTATTCTAAATTATATATATTAATTTAAAAGTGATTCAATATTATGTAATAAATGAATGGTAAAACCATTTACCCTCAAACTGACACCCAATGTAGAATTTTATTTTTTAAAAAGGGCATGTTTCTTCAAGTATCTTATTCTAAATTTCTAATAATTCTATATATTAATTGAAAAGGTGATTTTGCAATAGTTTGCAAGTGTCTGGTAGAAAATAATTTAGCCTATTGTTAGAATCAACTTCATGATACTTTAAGAATATTATCGAATATGATGGACCCATGACAATTACCGTAATTACTGAGCAACCAAAATGTGGGAGATCAGGGAAGAGTGATCCTAAGTGAGATCTAGTTGGTCCAACTTTTACAACTTCATTGCAATAAGAATATATATAGTTTGGAACATGAATGTAAAATAAAGTTTCAAGCATTTTCTTGTAAATTTGAAGGGGTTGGGAGCAAAATTTCCATTAAGGATTGGAACCCTAGAGGCTTTCCCATCTATCTAAAGTGCATAATATTCTGAGAAAGAGATGGCAAAATTTCAGTTGTACTCCCATACTAATAGGGGTAATTTTGATCCCTATGGTAGAGCTCAAAGGCAGGCCAATAGAGAATTCAAACATAAGGATCACATTGAGGACTATTGGGTCAATTTCCAGGATGAGTTTAAGGTTATCAGAAGAATATTCTCCTGAATTCCCCTCAAATTGATAAGGCTCTACAAGATAATTGAAGTCTGGGACTAGGTGCAGGATGATGATGCAAATTTAATTCTACATCATGACTATGAGCCTTACAGAGTTGCACCTTTACCTCCAATAAATTGGTCAGAGGAGGAAATAACAAACTTGGACTAGATGACAAAGCAAGTTAAGAAGTATCCAATACTTTGGGTCAACCATAAGGTGTTGGAGTTGGAGGCGGATGGAACCAAGTTCACTTATGACTTGATGAGGGATCTAGAATCCCAATCTGAAGAGGAAGCAAAAGTTGAAAAGGATGACACCACTGAGGCTCAGGATGAGGGTGGTCAAGAAGAATACCGATCTCTTAGGATAAAGAGAACAAGGAGTCAGCCACAGGGTAAGCTTGCTGGAGAGAAATCTTCTAAAGCAAAGAAGGCTCCCAAGGCTGGTTCTACTACTGAAGAAGGGGAGGCATCTTAGCCAGCCAAGAAGAGGAAATTGGTCACTGAGGGCCAAAAGGTAGCTAAGGCTAGAAAGAATGACACTATTACTGATGCCCCCATTTCAGCCAAAGTTATAGATATAGAGAGCTTAGGGGAGAAGCCTCAAGTCTATGCTAGGAGAATTTCTCCTAAAACTAAGACATCCCTAGTGGCAGAGGTAAAGATTGTTGAGAAGGAGGTGCAGATTGAAGAGGCACCTATAGATGAAAATTCCAAGGGAGTAGTTACAAGAAATGATTCTCCTCCTCCCTCTCCTCTTCATAATACATTAGCCCCATAGGTTGAAATTAACGTAGAAGGTAACATATCAAATGACCTTGGGCAGCATGGATTTGAAGATGAGGACATTTCCACTCCCAAAAGTGGAGACTGGAAAAAGTTCATGGAGGAGTTTGGACAATCAAAATCTGGACCACATGGTAGAAGTGTTGAGTCTGAGGTCACTCAGAAAATTCTAGCCAAGTCTCCAGAAAAGGAAAATATCAATGAATAGAAGGATCAACAAGAAGCAAGAAGGAATGCAGAAGAAGTTGTTGATAGTCCTACTCAAGATAAAACTAAAAAAGAGGCTTCCTCTACTAAAATAGGAATGAAGCAGCCTATTGTTCCTAACTGGTTAGAGGAAAGACTTAGTAAGAAGACAGTTATTTTTCAGGAGGAGACCCCTAGTTGGGATAATTTGTTAGAGCAATGGGGAAAACCTAAGCAAAGGAAGATAGCTCGAACCATGTCAAAGTTTTTAGGGGATGAGTTTAATAACATAGTGGTTCACATAGATGTCCCTACAGAGAATAAGTTTAAAGATGAGGTGAGGATAGTTGATTATAAAGTAAAAACTATCAATTTGGGACCATCCACCAAATATTAGGAAAAGGAAGAGTTTCAAGAGTCCTCCCAGTCCATTCTAAGAAGGTTGGATAAGGAAATAGAGGAAAAGGAGAAGCTACATAGGCAGCTAAGTGATGTTTACAAATATGTTCAACACCTAATGAAGCCTTTGCAAGCTTGTACTGGTGGTAGTTCTTCAATCCCAGAAGGGTTGCTACCAACAAAGGTTGTATCAGAAATAGAGAAGTTGAAATCCACAACAAATAACACTCATGAATTGCTTCAAGAGGTTAGCGAAAGGGATGATGAATCAATAGAGAAGATCTTTGGCATTCATTCTAAGGTTGCTAAATTTCTTGAGGACACCTCCAAGTTTGTTGTAGATTTTAATAATGTGGATGAATTAATTATGGAAGAACTGAAGAATATCTTGCAGGTACCTAAGGAAGAGCTGGCTAGGATGAACATTTTCACCTTAGACGATATCAACAAGGTGATGGAGTGGATTGAGGTATGGAATTATAGGAAAGAACTCCTCACCAAGGCCTTAAAGAAGATAATTAAGTTATAGGGGAAGATGAAAGAAATATATGATAGATTTGTTTCCTTTAGGTGAAGCCACAATAGTGGTTTATAATTCAAGTGAGGAAGGAAAACTCACAAAAAATGACCCCAAGGAAAAAAATGTGATTTTGGGGGTCGTACAAACCTATTAGTTCGATTGAACCCATAAGGGGTTCGATTGAACCAGGGTTCGAGCGAACATATTTGAATCTTGGCCACCAAAAAACAAAAAAAATGCATTGGAAAGGGGTTCATATGAACCCCCCTTATCCCTCATCTCCCCCTTGAGACACAAAAAAAACCTAAATTTTGGCCCTTCAGAGCTCAGGTTGAGGATGAAAATGGATGAATCTTCATGAACCCAACTAGAATCAGGTAGTCCTAAGAACAAGGTATCCAACAAATATAATTTTAATATGTTTTGGTTTTATTATGTATTTTTTTTTTTACTTTTATTAAACATAGGTTTTTTATCGAAAATGAAGGTCTTTGTTCTGCATATGTGGAAAAATAGTAGATTATAAAAATAAAAATAAAAATATGAGTGCACCAGATATTAAGGTCCTTGATCCAACAAAAAAAATGAAATTGAATTATGATATATACAAAAAAAATTATGTGTTATACGGTCGCGCTATGTCTGAATTATAATTGGTTTGACTTCGAAACTTGATTAAAGAAAAAATATTTAATAAAAAACTATATAACTAAGTGGAAGCACTAGATATCAGAATTACAAATCTAAATTCGAAAGAATTGTAATTTTATCCTTCATGGAAAAAAGTTATACGTTATCCGGTGTGCATAACTTTTTAAAAATGTTGTTTTTTGAAAAAAAACTAGTTTTCGAGGGAGATGGAAAAAAGTGCAATCTGATTCCAAAAATATTTTTAGAATCTATAGACAAAATGTGACGAGACTCTAGTTTGGATCATCTTCAAATTCCACACGATTTAGCCACTATAGGTGCCCGAATGTGAAGATTTAGTTAAAAATAATAATTTTAGTGTCCAGTTTGGCCAAAAATTGTAAACCACTATTATGGGATCACCCCTTTCTGGAAATAATGACGGGGAAGATGAAAGAAATATATGATATTTTTTTTTCCTTTGGGTGAAGCCACAATAGTGGTTTACAATTCAAGTGAGGAAGGAAAACTCACAAAAAATGACCCCAAGGCAAAAAATGTGATTTTGGGGATTTGTATGAACCTACTAGTTCGATTGAACCCATAAGGGGTTCGTTTGAACCAGGGTTCGAGCGAACCTCTTTGAATCTTGGCCACAAAAAAAAAAAAAAATGCATTGGAAAGGGGTTCATATGAACCCCCCTTATGCCTCATCTCCCCCCTGAGACACAAAAAAAACCTAAATTTTGGCACTTCGGAGCTCAAGTTGAGGATGAAAATGGAGGAATCTTCATAAACCCAAATAGAATCAAGTAGTCCTCAAAACAAGCTATCCAACAAATATAATTTTAATATGTTTTGGTTTTATTATGTTTTTGTTTTTTTAGTTTTATTAAAAATAGGTTTTTCATTGAAAATGAGGTCTTTGTTCTGGGTGATCCCACAAAGCTGGTTTACAATTTCTGAGAGGAACTGATTTTTGCTGAAATCGCGTATTTTTAGAAAATATAATGATTTAAGCCTTTAAAAATTCTATTTTAAGGATTCCAATTGAAGAGGGTTTGATCAAACCCCCTTGGATAGAACCGTGCTAGTTTTAAACCATACCTATAAATGAGTCTCCTTTACACCTATCAAAATGCTGATAAAAAATCACTTTTGATTTACCTTTTGGGGGATCAAATGAATTCATTTAAAATTGATTTCAAATTATTATGGTAGTCCTTGAAATGAGCTATCCCATGAATATAATTTTAATATGTTTTGGTTTTATTATGTATGTGTTTTTTTAGTTTTATTAAACATAGGTTTTTCACCGAAAATAAAGCTCTCTATTTTGCACATGTGGAAAAATAGAAAATTATCAAGATATTTTTTTTAAAAATATGTTCGTGCTGGGTATTGATGTCCTTGATCCATTAATTTTTTTTTTTTTGAATTTTGATACATGTACAGAAAAAGTTATGTTGTATACAGTCCACCTATGTCTAAATTGCAATTGGTTTGACTTCGAAACTCTATTAAGGAGAAAATATTCAATAAAAACCTATGAGACCAAATGAAAGTGCTAGATATCATAGTTAAAAATCTAAATTAGAAAAAAATAGAATTTTATCCTACATACATAAAAAGTTATGTTGTATACGGTGAGCGTCACTTATTAAAAATGTTGTTTTATGAAAAAAACCAGTTTTCATGGGAGATGGAAAAAGAAGTGAAATCTTATTCCCAAAAATTTGAAAAAAATATTTTTAAAATCTACAGATAAAATGTGATGAGACTCTAGTTTGTATCATTTTCAAATTCCTAACGGTTTAGCAGCTATAGGTGCCCGAATGTGAAGATTTAGTTAAAAATATTAATTTTAGTGTCCAGTTCGGCACAAAATTATAAACCACTATTGTGGTATCACGCTTCTGCATATGTGGAAAAATAGTAGATTATAAAAATAAAATATGAGTGCACCAGATATTGAGGTCCTTGATCCAACAAAAAAAATGAAATTGAATTTTGATATATACAAAAAATGTTATGCGTTATACGGTCGTGCTATGATTGAATTATAATTGGTTTGACTTCGAAACTTGATTAAAGAAAAAATATTTAATAAAAAACTATATAACTAAGTGGAAGCACTAGATATCAGAGTTACAAATCTAAATTCGAAAGAATTATAATCGTATCCTTCATGGAAAAAAATTATGCGTTATACGGTGTGCGTAACTTTTTAAAACATTTGTTTTTTGAAAAAAAACTAGTTTTCGAGGCAGATGGAAAAAAAGTGCAATCTGATTCCAAAAATATTTTTAGAATCTATGGACAAAATGTGACGAGACTCTAGTTTGGATCATCTTCAAATTCCACATGATTTAGCCACTATAGGTGCCCGAATGTGAAGATTTAGTTAAAAATAATAATTTTAGTGTCAAGTTTGGCTAAAAATTGTAAACCACTGTATTGGGATCACCCCTTTTTGGAAATAATGATGAGGAGGAGAGAGTTTGGGCAGAAAAATACGATTATTTCTAGACTGCAGGAATGGTGGCATGAGATTTATGCTCCTTCTAATAGTGCACCAGTTGCTAAGGATGATTTGGAGGATGCATCCATTTACATTTCTAAACTGGATAAATATCATGATTTGCAGGTTGAGTGGGAAAAAGTTATGCCTAACTATGTTGATGAGTTGAAAACTCATAAATTAAGAATAAAATTTATTCTAACTCCATATCCAGTTGATATGAGAGAAATATCAATTGGAGAAAGTTAAACAATTATCCATCAAATTGGAGGCCAATAAAGAGGGAGAAAACGTCCAGCCTGCGGTGACCTAGGGAAAAATTCTCATCAATTGACTTTACAGCTAGGAGGGGTGACCTCAAAGTATGTGCCAACAAGGAGAATGTTTCTAGAAAGGTCTAAGATGACCTATGTCTTATTTGAAAGGTCAAATGTATTGTTATGTTATTTAAAAACTCTCCTGATTGACCTATCTAGCCGGTCTCTAATTTGTAAACCCCTTATTTTGGGCCGCCCTAAATGTAATTTCTCTATAAATTGTGGCCCCTGCTTCATTTGAAAAGGTTAGACATAGTTCCAAAATAGTTAGAACTAAGAGAAGAGTTAGTATTTTCTCAGAGCAAGTGCTGGAACATTGTGGATGCATGAATTGTTGCAAATTTGGGTGATTCAATATAAGTAAAGACATTGTTCTTTGGTGTTCTTTCTTGTGTTATTCACTTTGCATGGTTCTTGTTTTCCAGATCTTCGAGAAATTGCTTTGAAGTTGTGGTTACATGTTAGATTCTAAACTTAGATATGATGAAATTGTGTTTATGATATGATATTTGAAGTTTTTGAGCAATCCTTGGTCCATACTTTTGGCTGCTTGCTGATTGCAAGTGGTTGTGTAAAGTTATCCTGGGCCTAAGTGCTATGTGTTGAGTTCAATTGTGGGTATTTATTTATTTTAATTGTAAAATAGGGTTGATTTGTATGAATGCTCCATAATCTGAAAATATTTATTACCTTGGAAGATTGCACTATTCCTGTGAGATTGTAGGTTTATCTGGGTTTAGTAGGAAGTAGTTCTGGAAGGATTGGTCCACTTTGAATGTTGAATTGTTTGCATAGTTGGTCTTAGATTTTAGTTTTAGAAATCTCTCTAAACCCTTATCTCTTTTGATCTTTCTTTAAATTTGGGTTAGTTTTAGGATTGAAAGCATCACCATATTGTTACATTTGATGAAAGTATACTTCCAACATTGTTCATTTGTAAGGCCCCTTGTGATTACTAGCATTTTCACATTATCTCTGAGTTGTTTTATTGTATTTGTCAAGACCTAACCTTAGAAACCTTTGTGTTATCTCTTGAGGCTTGCTGATAGAGATTTACCTTTCAAGAGAGATAGGATATTACATTCTATCTTAGTTGTTTCTATGAAGAAAACACCATCAACATGTTCCTCGAAGAAAATCTTAATCGCTTGGGTAGATCCGATGGTGCACAAATTTACAATTCTTGTGTTTGATGGATCTGTCTACAATATTTGGAAAGTGCAGATGAGAGGTTATCTGATCTCTCTTGGCTAGAAAACTTGGAAATGTGTTGAGACAAAATATGTTGAGCTGATAAAAGGAGTTTCTATTGTAGGTGAGATTTCAGCCTATCAAAAGAATGAAAAGGAAAGGTATGCAATCTTTAGTGGTTTATCTAAGACTGGGCTAACAAAAGTTATTTCATTGGGCACTCCTTATGATGTTTGGGAAAAACTGAAATAATTCTATGAAGGAAATGATATAGTCAAATTATCAAAGAAGTTGACAACTAAGTGCAGATATGAGAACTTGAGGAAGGAAAAAGGTGAGGATATAGCAAGCTATTTTCAAAGGGTTGGCATTGTAGTGAATGAAGTCAAAAATCAATGAGGCACTTTGACAGATGAAGATGTAATGGAGAAAATCTTAATAACCCTACCAGAGAGCTACAGTGAAAAGATCTCAGCCATAGAGGAAGTTTATGATCCAAATAAATTCACCAAAGAGTAGCTATTTGGCACCTTGACCGCATTTGAGATGATAAATTTTGGAAAAGAAAAGGAGAAAACTAAAATCGCCTTCAAAGTCTCAAAACCAGAAGATGATCTAGATAGTGATCGTTTTGAAGAGTTGGAAGCAAATTTCACAAGGAAACTGAAGAAAGGTACCAAGAAATACAAAGATATGTTACCTCTGTAATGTTTTAGATGTGGAAAGATTGGTCATTTAGAAACTAAGTGTCTAGAGAATGGAACAAGACAAAAATTGAAAAAGATCAATAAGAAGGCCTATTATGGCAATGAGAATTATGCTAGCATTTCAAATGATGAATTAGATCATGATGATTTTTTGTTTTTGGTTGAAAAGGATGGACCTAGATTTGATATCTCTAATATTTGTCTGAAATCTGATGATAACATTGAGACTACATTATTTGTTAAGAGAAATAGAGATGAATGGTTGATTGATAGTGGATGCTCAAGAATCATATGACCGGTGAAAAAATTAAGTTTGTGAATCTTGAGAAATATGATGGAGGTTCTGTTAGATTTGGAGATAATAAAACAACACAGATTTTTGGAATTGGTTCTATTACTTTTTATGAAAAAAGTAACACTAACAATGTCTACTATGTGAAGGGATTATATCATAATCTTCTGAGTGTTGGACAGATGTGCAAAAATGGTTACAATGTGGTGTTTCAAGATGATGGTTGTGAGATCCAGAAGAAATTCGAAAATATAATTGCAGCTGCAGAAAGAACAAGTGGAAATATGTATCAGCTAGAAGGATCTACAAAAAGATGCTTGGTATCTTAGTCCAATGATAGTTGGCTCTGGCACCGAAGGATGTGTCACATTAAATTTGACAATTTGGTAAGGATAAGTTCATCAAGAGCAGATAGATATTTTCCAAGGCTGACCAAACCAAACAGTACTATCTACAAAGGATGCCAAGAATGAAAGTAGACCAAAGAAGTGTTCCAAAGAAAAGAAGATTCATCTACCAGATTGTTGGAACTTGTACACACTGACCTTTTTGGTCCAACTAGAACCAGAAGCTTACAAGGTGAGAAGTATTTCATTATTTTAATAGATGATCATTCCAGATTTACTTGGGTTGCATTTTTGGGAGAAAAATCAGAGGAGTTGGAAAAATTCAAGATTTTCAGAGCAAGAGTTGAGAATGAAATTGATAGGAGAATCAAGTGTTTAAGATCTAATAGAGGAGGAGAGTTTACTTCTGATGAGTTCAAAAAATATTGTGAAAATCATCGCATTAAGAGACAACTATCTACCCCTAGGACACCTCAGCAGAATGGTGTAGTCGAAAGAATGAATTGGGAAGTTCAAGAAGCATCTAGATCATGGAAGCAGGTTTATCATAGGTCTATTGGAGAGAAGCAATACACACAACAATATACACTCTTATCAGAATACTATTCCAAAGGAAGTATGGAAAGACATCATATGAGTTATAGCATGGAAGCGATCCCATAGTAAAATACTTCAATATTTTTGGAAGAAACTGCTACATCTAGAAAGATGAGGACAATCTTGGAAAGTTTGATAGTAGAGTTGATGAAGGCATATTCTTGGGTTACTCTGCAAAAGAAAAATCGTACCGGTGTTACAACAAGAGACTGAACAAGATGGTTGAAAGTGTGAATGTGAAAGTAGATGAAGATGTTCAAAGAATTCCTCACAAACATATTGAATATGAATTGGATAACCTAGATGACAAAGGAGAGAATGACAAGGAAGCAGAAGAAGAAGAGACAAAGGAGGCTCTGACAACTACTACTAAAAATCCAAGGTATTTACAGAAAAATCACTCTAAAAAATAGATTATTGGATATAAGAATAAGGGAATTACTAAAAGACGAAAAGTAGCTCAAGAGCAAGTATTATTGTGTCTACTCTCAGAAAGTAGGTCAAATACTCTAGAATAAGCATGCAATGATCAGAATTGGGTGAAGACAATGAAAGAAGAGCTTGATCAGATAGAGAAAAAATAGACTTGGGAACTTGTGCCCAAATCGATAGACAAAATGTAATTGGAACAAAGTGGGTTTTCCAGAACAAGCAGGATGAAAATGAAAAGGTAATGAGAAACACGGAAAGATTGCTTTGCAAAGGTTACACTCAGATTGAAGGTATTGACTTTGAAGAAACATATGCCCCTGTTGCCTGGATGGAAGCAATTTAGATTTTCTTAGCTTTTGTAGCTTTCAAGGATTTCAAAGTTTATCAGATGGATGTGAAATCTACATTCTTAAATGGAGAATTGAAGGAGGAAGTCTACATTGAGCAATCAGAGGGATTCAAATCCAGAAGTGACCCGGATGCCGTCAGCAAGTTGAAGAAAGATTTATATGGATTGAAGTAGACACCTAGAGCCTGGTATGACATATTAGACAAGTACTTGATTGGATAAGGATTTCAAAAGGGATCACATGTTGTTGCAGTAAAAAGGATCCTTATCCTCATGTTGCACCTAGATACTATGGATGAAACAAATGCTGAAGGATTTTGGCATATCATTTGATGAACCAATCTCAATCATGTGTGACAATACCAGTGCAATAAATATTTCCAAGAATCTGGTATAACACTCCAAAATGAAGCATATATCCATAAGATGTCATTTCTTGAGAGAGAAGGTGTTGGAAAATGAAGTAAAACTTGAATATGTATCTACAAAAGAGTAGATTGTAGATATTTTCACAAAATCATTGAGAAAAGATATATTTGAGTATCTTTGGTAGAAGTTAGGGGTTCTACCCCCTCCTAGTCTACAATAACATGCACCGGGGTGTGCATTGGTCTAGGGTATTATGTGCTCATTTTTATTTGGATCTGTGTTTGGTGGCTTCCTCATAGGGGGAGCAGAGTAATTTTTTCAGGGGGAAATTTTCCCTTTGTCTTTGATGTTAAAGGGGGAGAAGAAAAGAAGGTAAGAAGGTCCCTTGATGCTGACATTAAGTTGTTTGGTTTGTTATTGATGTATTTTTCCATCAATGACAAATGAGGAGATTGTTGGAATGTGTTGAGATGATGCTGATTGCTTGTTGTCATTAATGGTTGTCATTGATGTCAACATATCTTGGTTGTGTGACCAATGTTATGTTTTGGTGCTCTAGTGATCTGGATTCGGTTGGTTCTGGATGTCGTGTTATAATGATCTATCTTGGGTTGTATCTTTCTTGGTCCCATTCCTCTTGTAACATAATGAGATACATTCTTTTGGGTTTGGACTGATCTGGTAGTTAGTTAACGTGCTCTAACACATGGTTTGCATTGTAACATTTATATCTTATTATGTGGTTCCGTATATCATGTAGCGTGTTGATTTGCGTGAGGAGGTTGTGTGTGGTCCATGTTTCATTCCTCTCCACCATAGGAATGTTTTTGTGGTGACCTATTTCAATTTGTGCTTAACCAACTTAGAAATTATGAATTGTGCTTGGCCAACTTGGGAGATTATGGAATCATGGAATAGTATAAGTATAAGATACTTTTGTTTGATGAAGGCAAGTGCGATGAATCCGAATCTGAATATCCAGACATTGTGAATTGTGCGAAAGTGAATGACCGGAGGCAACAGATAGTGAGATTATATCCGCTATCATTGTTGGTGACAGTTCTTTTTAGTGGTGGATTCCCTTTCATCATTCTTCAGGCAGTGAGCCATTTTTTGTAGGCAGTGAGCCTTTCTCCTTTGGCAGTGAGCCTTTCTTTGTAGGCAGCGAGCCTTTCTCTTTTGGCAATGAGCCTTTTTGTATCTTTGGCTATAATAGCTGGGCAGTGAGCCCAATTAATAGTGAGCCACCCTACAGTGAGAAACTTGGCAGTAAGCCCTTGTAAAAATCACCTTAACCAGTGTCACCTTAACCGGTGCTTTATAATTAAGAATTAGTATTTTCTGTGGTTTTTCCCTTCTTGGGTTTACACATAAATTATGGTGTTCCTTGTGCATAGTGTTGTTGTTTTCTTTCATGTTCATTACTATATGATTACTTTATGTTTTCTCTAGATTAATTAAAGTAAATAAAATTCTTTGATAATAACTAATTCATCCCCCTCTCATTTATTCAGACTGTTCAAAATTTTTTGTCGTCTGTTGGTGTGTTGTGTGTTTTGAATAATTTTCATTTCTTTATTTTAACTCTCGTTGGATAGCATTGTTGAGGACATAAAATTTGATAATTAAATTAATCAAAGTCGCCAATAATGGCAGACCTAATAAGGTAAACTTATAATGACTGAATAGTAATCAAAAAATAAATGGAAGCATGCATGTAGATATTTATGGTAAAGGAGCTTAATTATTTTTTAGATTCATAGGTTTTGTTTCAATCATCTTTGAATCCTTGTAAATGGATGCATATCACTTCTCCAATGACACCTTTGTTTCACAAATGTACCAAAAAATAGACCTTTTTTCAAATTGACCTTCCACACCTCTTTGGCATATCCATTGCACACCAAGGCGCGATTGCTAGTTTTATTTACTTGTGGACTAATTATTGACAATATATGATATAAGTAGATTGTATGACTACATATAAACAAAAATGGTAAAACAATTCAATTATAACTACTCTTCCCTATATCATAATAAAAAGAAAAACTTCAACCAGCTATTTTTAAAAATATTTATCAACGTAGAAAGTAGAATTATATTTACTTATTGTAAATTTGTATCCTATTTGAAGAAGACAAAGATAAAATTGTCAATCAATGGTTGATTTAAGCCTTTTGACTATTCAACAAATCTCAACCGTTTATCATTTTTCGCCATTTTTTTTGGGTTGTTTTCTGTCATTTTTATGCTTCTTTCCCCACCACTCCTCCAAACTCTTCCTCGTTGTTATTGACCATTCAATTATCCAAATTGGTGAGCTACAGCCTCCAAATAAGGTTTAAACGAGGGTTTTAGAGTATATTTATCAAAATGAAAACTTTTTGTCATCGCCTCAATAAACACCTCCATTTCATAACGATTAGGGTTCGCTTTTGTTTTTATAATTTATTTATTCCTGTCCATCACATGAATACTCTCTCCTCCAAAGCGTCAAGTTTAATTTGAGACAGACACCAAATTTACTAAGGGTACCCATTGTACACTAAGGGTATAGGGAGCGGTAACCTAAAATTATCGTCAAGATTCTAATAATGAACTCATTTAGGTTTTAACATTATTTGTTCTATTTTTTTTTATTTTTAAATAATTGTTTTCATAGAATTATTTTATTTTTAGGAATTTTAACTTATATTTAATATATAATCTAAATATAATCAATTTTTTTTACTAAAGAAAGTTTTTATTTATTTATGTTAAATTAAATATATTAAATATAAGTTAAATATATTAATTATGTTTAATATTATATATTATATTTTTAAATAAAACTATTAATCACATAAAATGATTAAAATTTATAATTTTAATAATTATTATAATTTTATTAAATAATTGTTTTCATTTATTTGAAAGAGTTATTTTATTTTTTAAGAATTTTAACTTATATTTAATATATAACCTAAATGTAATCAAATTTTTTAACTACAAAATGTTTTTATTTATTAATATTTAATATATAATCTTAAATATTAATAAATAAAAACTCTCTTTAATTAAGTTAAATATATTAATTATGCTTAATATTAAAAATTATATTTTCAAATATAATCATTAATTACATAAAATGATTAAAATTTATAATTTATAATTATTATAATTTTATATAGTACAAAAATAGATCAAATTTATCTTAATTGACTTTCCACACTTCTTTGACGTACCCATTGCACAATAAGGTGCAATTGCTAGTTGTAAATTCTAATAATAATAGAATTTCTAGTGTTATTAAATATTTCTTAAGCATTGTCTACGTCGTACTCCTCGTACACTAAAAAAGGCAACAACATCATGACTATATCTATCATAAGCATTTCCTTTAATTCACGCCATTCAAGGTGTATCCAATTTGAGAAGAGCCGACCTATTTTTTACTATCAACGACTGAAACTCCTCGGGAGACGATAAAAATCATTTGATCTGTCCATTTCGCCTAGTTTTATCTTTTAATATTTACCAATCATTTCACAGTGACTTTGTATTGAACTCGTAGCTCGCGATCTTTCTTTGTATTCTCCACTCTTCTCTGTCTGCGCTGAAGATGCCTTGGCCCGGTAGGTCGTGCAAAATTTCGTTAGAGATCTTGCCTTTGGGATAATTATCAAATCAGGTGTTCACTATGTGCTCTACGTTCTCTGGATTGGACCTGGCACCCAAACGCCCAATTGTCATGGTCTATGTGGGTGAATCTCTTAATAGCTCTATATACCATTCACAGAGCCTGGCTTCATTTTTCTAGAATGAAATCATCCAGCCAATTAAAGGATACGATTTGTGTTCACAAAACTTATTAGAACTCCTCTATTTTACTATTTAAACTCCATTCCTAGGGTTTATAAGGTTTTCGGTCTTTTGACAAATTTCTAAGGTTAGGGTTTATAAGGTTTTTGGTCTTTTGACAAATTTCTAAGGTTAGGGTTTATTTCCTAAACCTACGCTTGCCTGATCTCTATTTAGCCAAATTACTAAACTTTGAAGTAAATACAATTGGCAGCTATAAATCCATACTCCACAACCTCCGCTACCATTCTCCCTACCTGTGCAAAATGGGTGCTTTGGAACAAAGTATGGACATCCATCAAAGCATAAAGGATGGAGGAATTTTGTCAGATGTTGTAGTTGCAACTGCCCTGGCAGACATGTATGCAAAATGTGGAAGCATAAACAAGGCACACAAAATTTTTTTCGAGGTGCCTTAGAGAGATGGGTTGTGGACTGCTACGATTGTAGGATATGCACAAAATGGATTTGTTGAAAAGGCTTTAGAAATTTCCAAGCAAATTCATTTGTCAGGTTTAAAGCCAAAGTTCGCAACCTTTCCTAGCATCCTCCCTGCCCATGCCAGAATGGGAGCTTTGGAATAGTACATACATCCATTTAAGCATAAAGAACATAGGAACTTTTTCAGATATTATAGTTGCGACTGCCCTGCTAGTCATGCATGCAGAAGTGGAAGTATTACCAAGGCACGTTAACTATTTGACATAATACTTGAAAAAATTCCCATCTCATGGATTGCAATGATAAAGCTCTCGAAATCTTGTGGAATGCGATGATTGGGTTTTTTGTCCAGAATGGATGTTTTGAAGAGCCTATGAAATTTTTGAGAAAATGCTGAAATGCAATGTGGTTTCAATTTTTCAACAATACAAGAGTGATCCCACAATAGTGGTTTACAATTTTTGGCCAAACTAGACACTGAAACTATTATTTTTAACTAAATCTTCATATTCGGGCACGTATAGCGGCTAAATCGTGAAGAATTTGAAGATGATGCAAACTAGAGTCTCATCACATTTTGTCTGTAGATTCTAAAAATATTTTTTTCAAAATTTTTGGAATCAAATTGCACTTTTTTTCCCATCTCCCACAAAAACTAGTTTTTTTTGGAAAACGACATTTTTAAAAAGTGACGCTCACCGTATACAACACAATTTTTTTTGTATGAAGGATTAAATTCTAATTTTTTTGAATTTAGATTTTTAACTATAATATCTAGTACTTTCATTTGGTCTCATAGTTTTTTATTGAATATTTTTTCCTTAATCAAGTTTCAAAGTCAAACTAATTGCAATTCAGACATAGGCGGACTGTATACAACATAACTTTTTCTGTATATATCGAAATTCAATTTTTTTTTTTAAAGGATCAAGGACATCAATATCCAGCTCGAATGTATTTTTTAAAATTTTATTTTGATAATCTGCTATTTTCCCACATGTGTAGAACAGAGAGCTTGATTTTCAATGAAAAACCTATGTTTAATAAAACTAAAAAACACATACATAATAAAACCAAAACATATTCAAATTATATTTGTTGGATAGATCGTTCTAAGGACTACCTGATTCTAGTTGGGTTTATGAAGATTCCTCCATTTTCATCCTCAACCTTAGCTCCGAAGTGCCAAAATTTAGGGTTTTTTTGTGTCTCAGATGGGGGATTAGGGATAAGGGGGTTTGTTCGAACCCATAGGGGTTTGAGCGAACCCCTTCAAAGAGGTTCACTCAAACCCCTTTCCCATGCATTGTAATATTTTTTTTGGCAGCCAAAATTCAAAGGGGTTCGGTCGAACCCTGGTTCGAGCAAACCCCTTTTTGGTTCGGTCGAACAAGTAGGTTCATACGAACCCCTAAAATCACTTTTTTTTGCCTTGGGGTCAATTTTTGTGAGTTTTCCTTCCTCATTTGAATTGTAAACCACTATTGTGGCTTCACCCACAGTGACTTTGGACTTTGCACAAAATGGGAACTTTGAGAAAGCCCTGAAGCTATTTCACATTATGAGTGAATGAAATGTATTCTTATGGACTGATATGATTGTTGCTTATGCAAATAATAATGATGTTAGAGAGGGCTTCAATATGTTTTTTTGAAAATGCCTGAATGAAATCTTGTCTCATGCAAAGCAATGATTGTTGGATTTGCAGAGAATGTGTTTCTTGATGATGCTCTGAAACCCTTTACAAAAATGCCAGAACCAAATTCGATGACTTGGAATCAAATAATGGGAATTTTGTGCAAAACGGGTGTTTTGATGAAGCCATAGAACTCTCTTGGAGAATGACTGCAAGAAATGTGATTTCATGGAATACAATGATTTCATAACTTATACAAAATAGATATTTTTGTGAAACCCTTGAGCTCTTCCAAAATATGCAATTGACAGATGTAAAGCCAGACTCTAACATTTTTGCCAACATTCTCTCTGCTTGTGCCAATTTGGCAGCTCGATCAAAAAGAAAGATAATTTATCAAGACATAACTATAAATGGATTTCAGATGGATGTTTATAGGGAGATAAATGTAAAACCATTCAAGATGCACGCAAACTATTTGCTAGAATGTATGTAACATTGTAAAGAATATGGCTTTTTGGAATGCAATGATTGTTTGATGTGCCATTCATTGTTGTGATTAAAAGGCCATTCAATTTTATGAAAAAATGCAAGTCCGGAACAAACCCAGACAATGTTACTTTTGTTGGAATGCTATCTACCAACTGCCATTTAGACCTAGTAAATTGATGGCATAATATGGTTTCGTTTCATATCCCAAATACTAATTCACCCCTACAGTATACCACTATTGTTGCACGATTGAACTACTTGGTTGTGTTGGTCACCTAGCTAAGGCACACAAATTTATTAAAAGAATGCTGATAAAACCAAATCCTGTTGTGTGGGTGTCTTTGCTTAGTTCATTTAGAACCCATTCAAATGTAGTGATGTGTGGGTGTCTTTGCTTTCTTTGCTTAGTTCATTTAGAACCCATTCAAATGTAGTGATGTGTGGGTGTCTTTGCTTAGTTCTTTTAGAACCCATTCAAATGTAGGGGTAGGAAAAGATGTTGTAGAACACTTGTTTCGGTTCGATCCAAATAATGTTGTACATTATGTCCTTCTCTTAAAGATCTATGCAATAGTCAATATGTAGTATGACATTAAAAATTATAGAAAAATCATGAAAGAAAGAAATGTCAAAAAAGAACCAAGGTGCAACTCGATTGAGATAAATGAAAAAGTGCACACTTTACTTGCAGAGGACAGCTGCATATTATAAGTGAGACTTCAAGAATGTTGTCATAATATTTGTGCTCCACGATGAGGAGTTGAAATGAATGCCATAAATTTTATTTGGCGTAGCCCATTGCACACATAAAGTGCAATAGCTAGTTATAATTACTCTTCCTTTAAACTAACTATTCTTTTGCGGCTACAGAACCACTTGATAAGCAAGCAGATTCGGCAAAGCTATCACTGTTCTCATCTTCGTCTACCTGATCTACCAGCACCTGTAGAGACCTCAGAATTTGTGGCGCAGGAGTCTCCATAATCCCTTCCAATATCTTCACCACTTCACCCATGCTTGGCCTCTGATTCTCATCGTCTTGAATGCACAGAATCCCCACCATAGCGGCTCTTCTGACCTCTTCAATATCTGCCTCATTCGCTATCCTTGCATCAACAACGCCTATTATGTTTCCTCTCTGAATTTGAGATGAAGCCCAGGTAGGAAAGTAGAACCTGCTCTCCTCCACCTTCATGTCCAGATTTCTGCGACTAGATATAATTTCCAGCAACGTCATACCGAAACTGAATACATCCGCCTTGGGAGTGATAGGTAGGCCGGATATCCACTCGGGAGCCAAATACCCTCGAGTCCCTCTTGTGGTCGTCAGTACGCGGCTGAAATCTCTGCCCACCAGCTTTGCGAGCCCAAAATCAGCCACCTTCGAGCTGAAGTCGCCGTCCAGCAGAATGTTTTCAGGCTTAATATCGCAGTGAATGATGTGATCCATGCATTCTTCATGGAGATAAACTAATCCTCGCGCAGTGCCCAGTGCGATCTAAAACCGAGTCTTCCAATCCAACACCTTCTCTGCTTCTCCCTCTTTACGGAAGAGGAAGGAATTTAGAGAGCCGTTGGGCATGTAGGCATACACCAGTAGCCTTCGAGAGCCTTCTACGCAGAATCCCCAGAGCCTCACCAAATTCACATGCTGTATTCTCCCGATGGTGCTTATTTCCGCACGAAATTGCTTTTCTGCTCCGGCACTTCCTTCTAGTCTCTTAACCGCCACAAGCGTGTTGTCTGGCAGAACTCCTTTGAACACAGAGCCGAATGCTCCGCTCCCCAACTTATGCTTGAAATTCTTGGTTGCAATTCGTAGCTCTTTGTAAGTGAATGCTTTGAGCGACGTTGCCACGTCCTGTTCCATGCTTTTATTCCGCATTCTTCGACGTTTGCACACAATAAAGACGGTCAACAGGAGAGCCAAAATGGCAGTGAAAGCAGCGCTTGTAGCAGACATTACAATGTTAAGTGCAGGAAGTTTGCAGCTTCGCTCTGATGTCGACTGCGGCAACTCAGAAGCAGCCAGCCGAATGAAGACCGATTGTGCGTCGGATGAAGCGCGCATTTTGAATAAATCCACAAACCAGAGTCTACAGACGACAGGATCAGAATTAGCCAAAGCATAAGCTGTGCATGAGCAATTGTCGAGACAAGCAATTCGACAGCCCTTATGTGTTGGCTTATTGTATGTAACAGCTCCTTGTTCGGGCAAGTATCGGTTCTTGGCTTCCAAGAAGTCGTCGGTGGTTCCCTCTGTGGTAGAGCATCGCAGGGGTTTTCGTCGAGCACAGTCGTTTGACCACTAGCTATGAGATGGGTGCTTGGGTGTGAAGCCATCAACACAACTACACACATCATTCGCATTGCACACTCCATAAGCCCCACAGATATCATACTCACCGCATTGGCCCCGGTGTGTCGACCAAACCAGTGTCCATTTGTTGTCCATCCAGAAGTAAGTCCCGTATTCTCCGTTCGGTTGGAACACTAACCGAGCCGTGAGAGGTTGCCAAGTCGGGTTCATGACGTAAGTACAGTACATTCTTGAACGAGAAACCTTCACATAGGACATTTGGATTATGTTCTGACCTGACATCTCCGGAACCTTGGTAAAAGAATTCCCAGTCCACTCTCCACTGGACCAATATGTAACACTGTTGTTATAGAGCATTACCATCTGCGTCTTTCCTGGGGACATGTCCATTCCATAAGAGAATGGCCCAATTGCAGGATCCACAGAACTCTTCCACGAAGTTAACTTCATGCCTTTCCACATCTTCATGCCAGGCAACCATGTATCGCTCGGATGCGCGAAACTCTCCCAAACAATCCCAGACTTTTGTTGGGCGTCCAACATAATGAAATTACCAGAGTCCATTATCATTGCGCCCGAGGCTTTTCGGCCGTTATCAATCGACCAAACCGACCGACCTTCTGTGTCAAACAATCTGAGACGACCATCGCTTGAAAGGTTTAGAACGCCGGGCATGCTTCTGACAGGATTCTCTCTGTTAGCCACCCAAACAATGGCCTTCTGAGAGTTTCGTGCATACCAGATGCCAATGTACCAATTATTCGTTCCTCCCGGACTGAAAAATCCCAATGCGAATGTGCCATTCTTTGATGTTATGGTCTGATTTCCTAAGAGGGAAGAACCCAATAAAAGCGTATCTCGACCATCCACTGCTAATAAACTGAAATTATGCACTGCAATAATAATTGTAATTGCTAGAACCAAATTCTTCATCTCCATTTCTATAATCAGAGCATTTGTAATTTTCTTAAAAATTACCAAGGAGAAGAAGTTTACCTTGATGGTCCTATGTTTCTGGTTTATTTTCGAACTTAAATAGAAACACCCACGGCTCAAGTCATGCTGCTAACAATTGACTTTTTTGAGCTAATAATTTATAAGTCGAAGGCTCGATAGAAAATGGAGCTAAGAACCCACTTTCATCCTTCCACAGCTCCTCTCCTTGCATATCCTACGGTGGGTAACATCTGAACCGGAACGACTTGTACCCAATTGTTGAAGACTGCAGGTAAGTCAAGTCTTTCGTGTCTGTGGTTGTTGAGACGGGCATGGTTGTATAAAGAAATTATATTTTTTATTCTACTAATCATAGTAAAGGTAAGGGGATGTTATTATTTTGATTAAGGGCTCTTGGTCTCCTTGGGTTGTAGGGAATGAGATATCTCCATGCAATAGAATAGTATTCATAGTTTTGGATAGAAATGAGTTTAAGTTTGAAATGTGTTTTAATTATGCCTCAAATGATTATAATGAATGATGTTCAATGTGGAATTGGTTGGCTTAAAATCTTCTTAAATTTCAACTAGATTCTTGTTATCTCATCGCTGGCCTTCCTACTATCGGTTGTTGGAGTTCTAAAGTGGACTCAGGAGCAGCGACACCCAATGCCATGTCTGAGAGGATGACATGTATTATCAGCCTAACCCATCGCTTAGTACACATTATGTCACCGAAAGGACACTATGAGGTGGTGAATATGCGTGAACCACAAGATCAAGTTCTCAAGCCCATAAATCAACAATGTATATTCAAATGAGAACGAGTAACTGACAAAGTGGGTATTTTCACTTGCGCAAGCTTCCCTATGCCATTAATGGTGCTCGTACTATGCCAAGTAATTGTGTAAGGCTTCCAGTTTCATTTCTTGCCTCGTTGTGAGTAGTTGAAAGAAGCACTGACGAACTAGAAACGTGAGTGGAAAATGTTGTAGAAGATATTTCCAGGTAAGTCTATGCCAAACATTGAAAATCTTATTCTTTTTGTTGAATTGTATTTGTGTCTTGTGTATCCATAGTCATACTCTGGGGTTAGAATAGGGTTTTATATATTGTATAGATTGGTGTGCATCTTGGGCTAGGGTAATATCAACAATTGGTATTACTCTGTAGTTGTGATTGTGATTTTTTTATTTTCAATTTGGCACCTTATTGAATTTTTAATTGAGGAAGGAACCCTAGTATAAGAAAAGGATGAGCCAACCAGATGAGTCCACTTCTAAACCCACGTCGAAAATAAAGAGGCAACAAGCCTCTCATGAAACTACACATGAACATTAAGGCCTCAACTGAAAGAAAGGGCACCCAAAGAGTTGCCTTTTTTATGGATAAGTTTCAGCCTTTGGATTTGAAAGCGCACGAAAAGAAGGCCTTAGGAGATGGGGTGTTAACCTCTAATTTTAAGGACCTCACGACAAAGATAGGTGATATTGCAGTTCCAAGATCAGGTTGGGAGTTGTTTGTGGATGCCTTTACAAGGAGTGATGCTCGTCACCTTGGCTGAAATGTTTGGGGGTATGACCTAGGAAAGATGGTTGTCCCGAATGTCTTTGTAGAAGTGGATTTAATGTTCTAGCTCGCCACCAGATATGATGATGTTAACAAGGTTATTACTGACACGTCTGGAAAAACCATCTTGGAAATAAAGAGAATCAAAGTTATTGAGGTTTTGGCATGAACCCTGATGCTATTGAGAAAATTAGCATGGAGAACTTGCATAAGTATTACAATGCACATAGGGTTGGGTATAGAAAAAGTGAATTACCCAAATACAGGCTAGAAAAGGATTCCATGTTTGCACCTAAGGAGGTCGAGCCTTTGGACAGTGAGGAATTTGTGGACTATTTCAAGTGAACATACTAGATGCTATGTCAATTGCTCGGGATCAAGTGTGATGGGATCAAGGATATCATCGGCTATGCCAGTCATGATTACAGATATCTAGCATAAATATCAACACAGATGGTTTGATTATGCTCACCATATTGCTGAATAGTTGCACTATGATTTAATAAGGTTAAAAGAGAGAAGAACTTTGTGGACTTTCAGACACTATTTTGTGTTGATGCACATGCTCCTATATCAAGGAAGGGAAGTCTTCAGTAGGTACATGCAATTGAGGTGAGTACACGACAATAACCATAGATTACCAGTGTAGATGTGGACTTACTTCTAGGATTTGCATTGCTCCACCACAAATTATGTTGAGTTCTATAATACAATAATGCACACTATCCTAGTGAAAATGAGGGTAGCACCGATGCAAAGAATTTACAAAACAATAAGGTCTTTATTAAGGCCAAGGGAATACGAAGATGATCCCAATTATAAGTGCAATTGGGGAGATTGGTATTTGTATGGAACATGCACTGTTATAAGATGCTATGGAAATGTTGTGGCTCCACATGTACTGCCTCCATATGTATCTGATAGGTTGGCGTTCTTGGAAATCATGTGGCAAATGGATAATAGTGATGCTGAGAATTTTAGGGCTTCCAAGAAGGCTTCTATCATTGCTAGTACCTTTTCCTTTTATCATTTTGTTGTCACTGCTAAAGACGCCTATGAGGTTTTTGGTGTAATGGTAAAAAATTTGAGGATGGGTGTAGCCCCTATCAGGAAGTTTGACCCTAAAGGAGTCATTGACAGGGAAAATGTTAAGCGAGGAATATCAAGATATGGACCTCACCAGTTTATTTTCAAGGAAGATGTAGTGAGAAAATTGCTGACTGTAGCTGTTGCCCAGGATAGGGGAGCAGTGTGGATGAAAATGGTTGACATGGAGCAAAGAGCTCGATACAAAAATTCCTTTTACGAAAGCCCGTACAAACACATTGATGACAAATTCACCAAGATGGAAATACTCTTCAATGATTTCAGTGATGGTACTTTGTTTGAGAAGGTACAACAAGCAGAGGATTTAGCCCAAGATGCTTTACATGAGCACTTGATAAAGAATGGTGGCCAATCAATAGAGCTGGTAACATCAGAGGTTCAATAGCATCTGTTGGATGTTGTGGACATTCCTACCCTGGAGTTGCCTCTTGAGGATATTGGTGAAGCACAAAATGTTGAAGCTGACACACAACAACCTTCCACTGATTCAGACCCCATTGAGCATCGAGTGGAACAAGAATTCCCTTATCGTGATGTTGGGGATGCAATGGAACCTTTTGTTCTAGATGATAGGCTAGTACCTTGGGGGTATGATGAGAGCCGAGATAATGATGCAAGGCTTTTAGCCTATGCTAAATTCTTGGAAGATGAATCTTTTTTGGATTCAAAGGAGTTCAAGGAATTCGTTATTGAGTTAAAGGCTCAAAAAATAAGTGATAAAATACAAGCTGTAGTGGAGGTGGCTAATCCTTCTCAGCATGAGGAGGTGAAAAGGTGTACTAAGGAAGAGATTTCCCAAGAAATTTCCCAGATGAATCCAGTAGAGGCCAGGAGGTTAGTCAAAAATAGTGGAATGTTAGTTATGCCTAGCTAGAGTTTGTCTTCCATAATTGCGTTGGATGCAATTAAAAGTGACCCAGGTGCTTCAGTGTCTGAAGAGAAATTTGATCAAAATACTTTTGGTTTGGGTTTTAGTCCTAGTTTACATGCCTTGGCTATTTGGTCTCTGACTACATATTCAGGGAGATGTGTGCTTAGTAGAACAATGATTGGCCTCTCGGTTGATGTGATCATTGGGAGGGCTTTGAAGATGACAACCCCACAAGCTGCAAGATTGATAATGCATTTGGCTAGATGCTGAGTGTTGATACTGCAAAGATTAGTCAAGCTATGTACTTGAAACTATTAGAGAGGCACAATAAGTTGGTCGATGAGTATTAAAAAGTAAGAGTTACCCTTGCTAAGGCTAGCCAGGAGGCCCTCCCAGCTTCCCCATCTAATACTTCATCTCAGGATAAGGATACTTTGAAATTTTGAATCAATGCCTTGAAGATGGAGCTCCAGACAACTAAGGATGAGAATGATAAACTCCAGGAGGGCATGAATAACACTTCCAAAGACATGGCCGAGGTTTTCCTTAGTCACAGGTGGCATAAAATTTCTCTAAAGATAGAAACTACATGGTTGACATATAAAGGTGTCCATGAAGCCTATGATAAGTTTTAGAATACTCAAGAGGTATTCATGAACATCTGAAACAAATGGAGCAGCAGGTTGAGCAACTTGAAATAAATTCAAGAGAATGCAAAAGGAGATCTTGAAGTCCCAGAGTGACTCCATGAATTAACTAAAAGAATTGAAGTTGTTGGAGAAATTACAAGCTTCCATGAAAGAATTGGGGGTTTACTACAAGGAATAGTAAAGGATTTTAGGGACATGGAGGAGCAAGGTATGCTTAAGGTTCTCAATGTGGAGGGTAAGTTGAAGGATTATGACTCATGGAAATCTTTGTTCGAGCATCCAAAAATAAGTGTCCTAAGGTGACTAATGCTGAAGATAAACATAACTTATCAACATTAAGTGATCTAGTTGATAATCTTATCAAAATTGAGATAGGAATGCACACCTTTGTGAAAGAGGCCTGGGTCATGTTAGATGCAAGGTAGAATGTTTATAATATCAAAGTGCATAAGTTTCTAGATGACAATTGGCCTATTGAGGAAGAGTACATGGATTGGTTAGGTAAGTATGTTGAGTAAACCACAAAGGGATGGTGAGTGGATATAGAACATGGTCTACTATAATACAGGTCTAGCCTTTGGAACAAACTTTGTAAACTAAATCTATATCATCTTACCAAAATATACACGTGAAACTCTAATCAAGTTTCCTTTCATCTGCTCTTGGTGCTTCTATTTAATTTTGTTTTATCCTTTAGGAAACACAATGATGTGGACTTTTGAAACAACATGTGAATGATTTTTCTATGCAAATTTGAGTGATTGTTCTTTTGGTTCTCTCCCCATTTTGGTAAAGTGCAAATATAACTGCCAAGGGGTTGGAATGAATTGAAATGTAATTTGGTACACCAATAGCCTGATGCTTGCTTGCTCCCTTAATATTATAAAAGTGAATTCAAGTCTATGGTGCGGGGTCTTTGAAATTTTGATTGGTTCTCAGGTACCTTTCTGAGAACATTACGTGGAAATATGCAAGCATATATAATAGATAGTTGAGTCTAGGATTATTAGTCCATGTTTACAAGTAGATTAAAATTCCTACGATAATTGTAGTATTTTGCATCAATTAGTGGAAGATTCAAGACATGTTTTCTCCTATGAAATGACATGAATTAGCAATGAAATGGTTAAGGATTATTTGATTTGGTCTTTGGTTGTTGTGATTGGGTGTGTGTTTTCATTTTATGCTTCAATTCAATGAATTGATTAAATGCTTTTAGTGTGATCATTGATTCATATGCTGTGTTATAGGATCTGTAAGAATTATTTGTGTGGATCTTCTGAGTTATGGATTTTTAATGTAAGCCCATGATAATATGTCGATGTGAATGTTGTTGTTGTTGTTATGTTACTGTTATTTGCAAATTTGACCACGTCACCCTATGATAAGGCACTATTCTATCCATTAGTTGAATTTCCGCATACTTGGCCAATTGAATTGTGTCAAAGAACAACTCATTTGAATTAAATTGCATTAGTAATGATGACGATTATCGTGGTTGTCAGTTAGTTTTCCCATTCTCTGCTTTGAGTCACCAGGTGTAAAGGATTTTCCAAATTCTAGCCAATTGTTGTATTCTAAGCCTTGATTCAAGAATGTATCTGTTGAATTTACAATGTATGTGAATGTGTTATGAGTTAATGTTATAAATAAATTGTGGGATTACCCTCCTAGGTTTTGTAGAGCCCGAATTGTAGGAGGAAAGCTAAATTGTTTTCTCTCGTTCATTGGCCAACCCTTGCAGACTGCTGATCATTGGAAGTGGCAAGTCCATAGGCTATGTATAAGATCTGGTTGGATTTTAAAAAGAACCAACAAGTTGATTGATCGGATTGATGGATTGATGATGATAATATTGTTGAGGATACACAAAAATGCAAGTATAGTCTTAAGAAACACAAGGATTGGGAAGGATATCTCGAGATGATTATGGATTGATTAGATTTGATCGATCAAGATTTTGAAGCTTGAATTGGAACAAAATTATTTTGATGATTTGATGTGAGGCTGAAGCACTGATATTGATTTTTTGGGTTGATGTTCAATGAAAGATAAAGCTTGACAAGGAACATCGTCTTGTCAAAATATGTCATGGGATTGTGATTTGGATTTTTCGCTCACAAATGCTTGACCAATTTGATTTTACATTTGCCAATGTTCGAATCGCCACATAATTTGGAGGATATAGATTAAGATTTATTCCCACAGAAAGATGTAAATACCTGCCCCTAGTGTCTAGGATTGTATGGAATTCCATGTGTGGATGCTTGGATAGATGTATGGATGGATGTATTTGGATTATCTTGCCATAAGATAACAAGTTTAGATAAAGGATGCTCATTTGGATAGTTCCTCATAGCTCAGATAATGTTGGATAGGTTAGGATCAATGAAAATGACCCATGTCAAGATGTTTACCATAAGAAAGTGTAAAGTGTACACCAAAATTTGTCAAGATCAAGATAATTTGGACTATGGATGTAGATAGATGAAGATGGATTTGATAAATGGTTTGTGGATGAATAGATTTATTATGGATAAGATGGAGGGAATGTTGGATTTATTATGGATGGGATGAGATGCTTCCAACTGAACTGGCGCATGCAAATGCTCAATTCTACACATGATGCATTTTTTCCAGGTTTTCATCATGGTACCTGTCCAAAGTGCCACTGAAGTGGTTTTCACTAGTGGACGATTTTTCTCTTTATTGTTTTCAATCCCTTATTTTTTGGATTTTTTACTGAAAGATTTTAAGATCATGTTGAACCACTTGGTGTTGCTGATGTTGATGCTTCTCCAAGATGCATGCACTTGAATACAACTTTTGAGATTCTTGATCTACTTTGTTGATACCAAAGTTAACTTTGTCTTTATGCCCACATTGCAATGGTCAATGTGAGAATTGGATATCATGCGTGGAGGCGTGGAGGCATGGATGGAGTGTGTTTAGGAATAAAAGATATATTGGTTGATAGTTTGGAACCTTTAACTCTCCAAACTTGGGAAGATGAGCAATGATGGGTGGATATAGAAGTGTGGATGGAATTAGGACCAACTGCTTGATATACTTTGTACGTTGCTTGAGAAGCCCGCTTTTGCCTTTGTGGACATCTTTGATGGATATTTTCCCCATTTTAATTTTTCCCCATAGTTTATTTGACTGATGGAGCTTGATAGGGGTAATTTTTCTCTATATTTTTTGGTATCCATGTGTAGTTGATTTGTCCATTATGCTTCTCAACTTCTTTTGCTTTGATAATGTTCTTTGTGCTTTGATTCAAATCTTTCTTTTGATGTTGGTCCCAATTCATGGATGGGGTGATGGGTGGATGAAGATTTGTGACATGGCTGGTTGTAGCATTGGCATTGGTTTTATCATAAGGATTCTTTGTGCTTCCTATGTTGACGTTTGCTAGAGATGAAGTTTCCCCCAGTACTGAAAACCAAGACCTTGATGCTTAGGATTTCCAATAATTTGAACTAGTTCTAGGATACCCTATTCATGTAGGCCTAATGCTTTGCCTTGATAATTCATCTGTTGAAACATTTTATTTGCAATAGGATATGATTTATCTTGGAA
Organism: Sequoiadendron giganteum; assembly: GCA_007115665.2. NCBI lineage: Eukaryota > Viridiplantae > Streptophyta > Pinopsida > Cupressales > Cupressaceae > Sequoiadendron > Sequoiadendron giganteum. Next base: position 126,384,165 of record CM021101.1, on the reverse strand, counting down.
GCAGGGTGCTAATCCTTCTCTGATTTTTCATGGATCTTCAAAGGTGATAACTTCTTCATTGATAACATAATTTTCCCTTAGAAAGGTAAGCGATCCAAGTTTATAAGTGATCGGATCCTCCATATGTGGGATGAATTCCCAATTGATATCTTTGGCTTGATCTTGTGAAATATCATATTTTAATACTTCTCCAAGAGGCATTGATGATTCACTGTCCATGTAAAATTATTCCTCATGATTCATTCTTGATATGCTTTCACATGATGTTTTGAATTCACAAATTTTGTGGAAGCCTTCTTCATGATCTATTTTTTCTATGTCTCCATAGGATGTTTTTGATTCACAAATTTTGTAGAAGCCTTCTTCATGATTTGTTTCGGATATGTCTCCATAGGATGTTTCTGATTTACAACTTTTATAGAATCCTTATTCATGATCTATTTCTGATATGCCTCTAGATTTTTCTATATCTTGGTCGTGTGTACAAATGTTAAGAGTAAGAGACTCTTGTTCCTTGGTAATGATGTCAAGAATATGGGACTCTTGTTTTGAATGAAGATCATCTATGTGCCCATCCAAAGAAAGAATCTCATGGGTAGATGGAGGAATATGTCCTATATGGATATGGTCATTATTTACGACATCTTGTATAGATAGGAGAGTGCTCATTAGATCATTGTAGTATCTTGGAGATACAAATTGTTGATCTTGATTAATTTTGGAATTGTTTTTAACATGTTTTGGCTGAAGTTCTTGAAATGGGTGAATTTCAAAAGATGGATTACTTATAAAGGGTTCTTGGATATCTTCATTAGGAATGGGAAGTGGCTCAATATCCTCTTGAGCTTTGAGTGGATTTGGATCAAATTTTGAGCTGGGGATTCCTTCAATATCTATAACCATGAGGTCAAAGGATGTCAATATGTCTTGGGAAGGACCATTGCTAGACCTTGATGGAAGATGTTTATCATGCTTTGGAATAAGTTCTTGAGAAATGTCCTCTTTTTTGTTAGGTGATGTATAGACATTGTCAACATGACCATTGGTGGATGGATCATGGATTATGTCAATAGGATAAAATAATGTCAACATGTCTTGAAATAGATCAGTAAAAAGTGGCTCTTGATGAATGTTGATTTGATCATTGGATGGGGTAGACATATATTCATAGTGCTCATTGATGGATTGATTTTTATCATTGTCCTCAGCAGTTATGGCAGAGAGATTGTCAATGTTTTCAACCATAAGATCAAATGATGTTAACCTTTCTTGATTTGGATCATTGTTGGGTATCGTTGGTGGGTTTTGACCATGATTGCAAAGTGACTCTTGATATATGTTGATTTGATCATCTGAGGAGATAGAAACATCTTCAAGGTGCTCATTGATGGGTAGTTTTGATTTATCTTTGAGATTTGATGACTGATCTTCGAGATGGGGTGATTGGGTTTTTTGTTGATATTGATGATATCCGACCTCTTGATATTGAAGATATTATTCCTGATATGGTTTTGGAGACAACTCAATGCTTTGATTTCATGATTCAACCAATGAAAGAGTGTATTGATTTTGAGGTGGAGATGTCTCTTGGTGATATGAATCAACGAGTTTTTTGAGTGTAGCAATTTTGTTTCACAATATTTGACCTTGACATTCTTGATATCATTGACTTGGTTGTTGAGCAAGCATATTTGGCATGTATACTTTTTGTTTTTGCATGGAATAATGGATGGATTGATCTTGAACAATGTTCTAATTTGGTATGATGTTTAGATTTGACATTCTTGGTTGATATTCAATATTGTTGTGATTGGGAAACACATTGCTTGGATCTAGGTAACTTTGATTTTGCATGGGGTTACCTTGACTTGGATCAATACATGGAGTTGTCAACATATTGCCTAGATTTTGAACAACATTGGTGGGATTTGCAAAAATATCCATCCCAAAGTTTACCAAGTATGGATTTGATATGTTTATGTTTGGTAAGCTTGGATTTGGTACAACCAAATTTGGCATGTGGGTATGTGCAGGATCATGATGGGCCAAAAAGTGGTGATATGTAAGCCATATGATGGCCCATGTGGCTGATGACTTTTTTTTTTACCCAAAATTGATGAAACGAAAAGGGTTTTTAGAGGAGATTCTTAGCTTTCCACCAATATAAATTATGTTTTACTTTGAATTTAATAAATAATTATTATTCATTTTCTATTAGAATTACGAATAGAGTCCTGATTGATAGGCTGATTGAAAAACATCTATAACTTTCAAACGATATCACATTTTTTGAATCCGAAACATGTCTCACATTCTAGGCTTCACATACTATAGAATTAAAAAAAATAAAATTGAATTTCTTGAATTTTTGACCAAGTTAAGGTGGTTAGACAGACAAGCATTTATATTTTTAAAAAGTTGTAATAAAAAAATCATAATTAATAATTTACTTGGAAAAAAATTATAAAAAAATATGCATCACATCGGGACATGAGTCCTCTACTTATATCTAAAAGCTTATAAAAAAAATATTATCATTTTATTGTGGTTAGGGTGGTCAAACAGACACCTACTTCTTATTTTTACCCTAAAATTAAAATACTACTGCACATTGAAATTTCAAATTTTCACCAAATACATTTGTTTTTTATAAATAAAGGTCTAGTAGTTTGGAAACTAAATTCAATTTGGTACAGATTCTTTTTTTACATTTTTTTGAAATAATATAGATAACTTATTCAAATATTTACGTCAAGTTGTCTAACTCTGATTTTCTATCTTTTTATTGCCACTTAAGGGCCTATTTTTTCCATGATGATCCTGCACATACCCATGTATGGATTTAGATTGGGAAAACTCACATTTTTTATTTTATTGAAATTTGGAGGAGATAAATATCCCGTGTATGGATTGTATAAATGCGAGTTTTGAAAATCAATTGGTATTGTAAGGCCTTGATAGTTTGGTTGAATTGGATCACTCATGGTGAATGAATAAAGTTTATACTCCATGTTCCTCTTGTGTTTTGACCTTGTTGCAAAAGTGAACCTCTAAGGTGTTTAGGACCAATGATGAGATGAAAGATGAAAGGGTGAGTGATATGGGTGTTTAAACTTTTAGGAACTTTGGATCAATGCTAGACTCTAGGATTTTGGATTTTGATTTGGATTGATTTAGATGATGAACTTGTAAACCCTAAGTTTTTTAGATTTTATCTTAGGATGAACTCATTCAAAGGTGTGTTGATTTAACTAGAGGTATGAGAAAGGACGCATTCCCATACTCCTAACTAAACAAGGTGATTTTGATTTTGATGATTTACCCAAGTCTAAATGATGTTTCCAAAGCTCTAAAGTTGTTTGTGGGATGGGATTTGATTGATTTTTGAGATGATTGGTTGTTTTGATCCTAACTAAACCTAAGAGAGACTTGTTTACAAGACCAAGATATTGAAGAAAATGCTTTTCCCAAAAAGTAGTTCAAACCAAAAGATAAATGTTTGCACAAAAGACGATAAAAAGATAAACAAACACATGTGTGGGGTTCAATTGATTCTTATCTTTGTTTAATGAGTTCCTTTAACCACATACACTGTCTTGATTAGCTTTTCAAACTAAATGTCTAATATCCCAATTTCTTTTCATCCCACAAAGTCCATTATGTGGAAGTCAAGAAAATCAAGGCAATAGTTCCCTAATGTTGACTTTAGGAAAAGTAAATTGAGATGAAATCCAAATGCTTAGAAGCATCTAAGGATAATAATGCCAAGGGAAAGCAATAGCATGTGAATTTTTTCAAGGATATTTGCTCCTCCTAAAGGGTTTGAAATTTGATGCTCATGTTGAATGTTTTTTTTTTCTAATGTTTTAGATCCAAGTAAAGTGTTTTATTCCAAAGTCATGCACAATCCTATGGATGAAAGACAATATTTTTTGAGTCCCCACTTGGATAAATCCAGCTATGCTTACTCTTAGCGGATGACTAGATACTTGACCACACTGACTCCCCTCCATGACATACACTTCTTGGGTCAGCCAGACATCAATACCCATGAAATATCCCATGGCATATTTCTCATCTCTAATAAAAGCCATAAGAATGTGGGGTGGTTTCAGAACGATCGTTCTTGCACCAACAAATAGATAAGAGATTTTGGCTTTTATACAAAAGATTCTAGTAGGGCATTATGTTCATGGGGGATCATCCATACGACAAGAGACCATTGTTGCCCTTATTGTAAGAACAATCCTCATGATACTTGAACTTCTTTCAAGTACCCACACTTATATCATGGGTGGAAGTCACACCAACTTTGAAGTGTGAGATTTGTTTGTTCAATTTTAGACCAAATCAAAATTTTAGTAAGTTTCTAATGTTCAGTTTTAGTCCAACCTTGAAAAGATCAAATCAGAGATTGATTTTAAACCCAAATTGAAGCGAGTTTTCCTAGAATAGAAAACGAAAGCGGGAAATGAACATTTCAAGCTATTACAATAAGCATTTAGAAATGTTTTTCCAATTTCAATGTCCAATTCACCAACTTAAATCTGCTTATGGCTCCTCGATTCCAATGCCACCGATTCTTTATGCAAAACCTCCCTTCAAACAATACAAAGTTATCTCAAATGAAATATTATATGTGAGGGAACAATAAAGCATCTAACATTATCACACCAATAAAATTATGCCTGTCATATCAAGTATCTGCAAAAGAAATAATGGTGAAAGCATTAAAAGTTAATCGACACATGATGCTAAATGAATATTTAGAAAATGACGATGCAAAAGCTAACCTTTGGATTGAAATAAATGGTCTGTTTGAAAGCTATTTTTAGGAGGCAAATGATATTTATGAGAATAAACAAATAGTCAAATTATAACTGACCAGCTACGTACGTCCCTTTAATGGATAAAATTGTTTAAATAACTATCATCTGGTTGCTAGATAGGCGGTAAATGGTGATATGAATGTGAGAAAGACTCACATGTACTCATCACTAACCAAAACAAAATTCTCATCAAGGACAAGAGACATAAAATATTACGGCAAACTGCATGCGATTGAAAGGAAAGTTGTCCTATCGCAAGAATGATCGATTTTAAAATGAAGATAGTCAACGTTTATTGATTTATTTCAATTGCGGTTTACCTCCTTAGACTTCTGGAAATTGTACAAAAAAGAGATGAAATTTCCCTGACAAACACTTTGTTTGCTGTGAATTAATAGGCTTGTGTTGAATCCGTCCATGTACAGTAAAGATATTGAAGAGTACCAAAATCTAGTTGAGGAGGTGCAAACAGATCTGGTTATGCAAATTCTTATGTTCTCAGCAAAGGCGATTTCATTGCAACGATGGAGGTATGTTAGCAAGAGCCCCCCCTTATTTGAGGAAAAAGGTGGTCGTGCCTACTCCTCACAATGTTTTGTGAAGAAAGTATGAAGAAAACAACTAGTTCGAACCAAATCATGGGCTAAGTAAACCTCTCAGTCACCAATGTTTGCCAAGTCTTCATTAGCGATTATCAAATAACATACTGGCTAGAATTCAGTGTGAAGTACCAAACTCAAAATATATAATGCATATGAATAAAATCTTAGATATAAACTTGAAAGATATATACTTCGATCCGAGGGATTGCAATATGGATAAATTCCAAACTCAAAATACGTATAGAAAACAACACATAAAATATATGAATAAAGATAGGAATCTTCAAAGATATAACGCAACATCAATCTACAATTAATGAAACCGATATAAAGAGATAAAGATGAAATCTTGTGAATGATCGACTGTCGCCCCAAGCATTATGATGGCTTATTCACATTATAGAAATAAATGATCTTTCCAAGCAAGGTGCAACAAAGATATGTGAGCAAATTGGATGCACAGATAAGTCACATGAACTCCATCTTTATAGAAAAATCGCTATCTATTTCAATTTATGAATATATTCAAAACATTAACATTTGCAGCGATTTATATTGATAAAGAGATTGGAACCCGTACCTTTTTTTCCTTATTTGCAGTCAAACAATCAGTGCATTACCTGATATGCACTGTCAACAAATCCACATTGAGATACTTTGGGAGACTTTAGATTTCCCTGAAATCACCTTCACATGCTATGAATGGAGATATCTCACCTTTAATTTCTAGTTGAATTTTTTATGTAATAAATATTCCTCTCTTCCTTGACTACTCATCATTCATACAACTATCCCGTATAAACAACATATCACCAGCATTGTGCAATCTGATCTCGAACAAAAAGAGTCAGTATTATCCATAAGAACAAATAAAGAATTGACAATGCTCAGACCCCACGACTAGAGCTTTTAAAGATATTATCTGGTTATTGAATAATGGGAAGTGGTTTCAGTGAAGACAACATGGGCATGAAATCTAGCTACCCAATATTTTATACCAACATCCTGCAGTATATGCCAAAATGGTTGCTTTCAAACTGATTATCCCTTATTAAATATGTGCATGCAAAATAAAAGAGGTGTGATATTATTGCAGGTATGCACAAAGTGGATTTATTTGAATAGTCTTTAGAAAATTGAAACAAAAGGAAATGGCAGGTGTGAACCATAGTCCACGACCTATGTTAGCATTCGGCCTGAACAAGGTATGGCATCCCTCAAAACATAATGGAAGGAGAAATGTTACCGTCTATTATATTTGAATATGATAGTATTACGTCAATCCAACCACTTCATGGATTGAAAGGGACCAACGTTGAAACTGTGTGCCAAATTTTTAAACTTGAATGGAATGCAATCTTATCCCACCCAAAAAAAAAATCATAGTGGGTGACTTAATTTATGATAGAGTGTACCTTTGATCGCTAAAACACTTCAGAGAATAAGCACAAAAGTTGAGAGGATCTATGCCAAAGAAATTCCACCACGTGATCTCACACACACCAAACTTATACAAAATAACAAATAACTTATACATGCTTTCCGTTTCAGTTGATAAGATGTCCACTTGTTTGTTCGCAGCTTCAAAGGTATTTTCATTTAATTAGAGAAAAAACAACAAAAAACAATGCAATGTGTTGTCCTGCGCCTTTCTAAGGGCCAAGTGATCTTGGCTTTAAGTTTACCCATGCCATATAAAGGAGTCTGCATTTCATTAAGTCACAATAGAAAGAAAAATCAAATTTCATATGAATAGAGATTCAACAAGTGCAAAGACCGATTGTAAAATTATGAAATATAGAATCCATAAAGGAAATCCTCTAATCAACGTTCAAACCATTTAAAAAAGCTTACCGAACAAACCTGTGAAAAGGGGTTGGTAACTCAATCGCCAAGCATTGAATCTCATCTACAATAATGATAGATACCAACTACAAATCTGATTGATGCCTGTCCTACCAGGATATTACCGCAATATGCATATACAATGGTAAAAAAAAAGCAAAAATGACAAGTTTACAGTATAAATATTTTTTTTTGCAGAGAAGACCAAATATATGTCAATATCAATAGCAAACAAAAACAAGTACCCGCAGTGAACCCAATCTGATCAAAACATTGGTCAATAATTTCTATTTGTTCATGCAATGAACAGAGTATGCCGGTGGAGATGGCTAAGAATGACCTCTCTCTACAACCAAAAAATTTTATTAGCAAATTTCTAATAGAAATTAAATACCACAAGTTTTCAAATGGAACGGTTTTGACATAGAAATGGTATTAGATTAAAAAAAACACATATATGTAAAACCGGCAAAGAGGGCAACTTAAAGATTGATAATAACTATCATGGAGGAGCTCGAAAAGCCCCACAGTGGGCGCCATAATGTGAACCCTAAATCTGCATACTTCAAAAAATGACCACAATTATCTTAGTTAGTCAATTTAAAATAAGAAAACCCAAGATTCCTATGAAATACTTAATCATGTTAAAATATGCAAACAAGATAAGTAGAAAAAACAACTAAATGAAAGCACATAAAAAATATGATCAAACCCTATCCCATAGTGGATTGGTGCTACTTTGATGTGGAAATTATCCCTTTCCCAATCCTTGATAAGCTCTTGGATAATGGATGAAATTCCTTGAAGAGGCTATGTGATATCATGAACAGGATGCAAATGCTTGAGATTGTGTATCAAGTTGTCCAAAATGAGAAGAAAAGCCTCTTATTTATAGATGAGATTGAGAGAGGAAGAGGAAAAGCGTATGAGTGTGGGACTAATCGTCAACTGATGGCCACATGCTATTTGTCCAGCTGTGAGAGGATGAAGGGTGAGCACATTTTGGTCATTGTGCATGATAAATGCTATTAGGTGGATTTTGAAATTTTGAAAGTTGGCTTGTTGGAGAGAGAAGAAAGATTCTTAAATGCCAAGTGGGAGACGTGTAAGATACAATGTAAGAGGAGTTAATGCCAAGTGGGAGGGGACAAGTCATTTGGAGGGATTTTCAAATTTGGAAGAATATTCCATCTTGATGCCCTTTTGAAAGTAATTAGAAGAAATAATAAATTGAATAAATTAATTTGCTGTGCAAGTGGAAAAATCTAGAGAATTGGAGTGATTATGATTAGCATTAATAATGACTTGATTAATTAAGATGAAGATTAGCTGATTTTGAATTTTGACTTAGATACCTAGATTTATTTAAATCAAATGGGAGGAAATTGATGCATTAGTAATTTAATTAAATAAATTTGATTTATTTAATATTAGATGCATGATGCCAATTTTGCATGTCTACACAAACCTTTAAATTTTTTGGTTTCAAGGGTGGACTCCAGCCAAAAATGGCATGATTGACAAAACATTGGGAAAATAGAAACCTTCTTTACCTTGCTTTCAATGATACAAGTAAATAAACTATGAGAGCGACTGCTAGCACAATTCATATTTGTTGTTGAAACTTTTCTGTTTGCAACACCCTAAAGTGAAAAACTAAAATTAGTTTTGCAAAATATATGTCTTCCTTAACCATCGACAATTCTCATCATGTATAAAATAAAAAATCAGAAGCTATTGCAATATATGACTTGATGGATCAACTTAATAAGATCGTTGAAACCTTTCACCTTAATTTCTAAAATATTTTCAACATATACAACCTTATTAGCATCTTCTTTGATCTTTGCATCAAAATATATCAAGTAAGATTACATTATAAGTAATCAACACAATGCTTAGAGCAGCTGTCTATAATAAATTGAAAGAAAGATGCCAATTTTTCGCTTGCAAATTTGTTGATGATGGCTCTAGGAGATCAACAACCTTCTCGTTGTATATCTCTAGAAAGGAGCACTTGCAAACAAACTTAAAATTTTCTTCTCTTTTAGTATCCTCTTCCCGTGGGATACTTGAAATGAGTGAGTTGTCAACAAGTAGGTTGCCAATGACACTTAGCAATATAAAGTGCTTTAAATGCTTCTTTTTTTGAAATTGAAACATTAAAGCTGTAAATTTTTAACCTCTAATCTTTCTAAATCTAACGGTTATAGGGTGATTCTGGAGGTTTAAGTTTGCAATCCTATCACTCTATGCATTTGAAATCCCATACTCATAGTCCTTCCCCCATTCCTAACAAAATTCAATACCATTGGCCTAACAATGCTTCATCGGCGGAATCGCCATCACAACCTCCCCGATGGCCCAAAGAAAATAGCTTACAACCTAGTATCGGTGTAACAATATTCTATCAGGCTGACTGTTCTCTCCCTAATATACTGATAGTGTCAACAAAATTAAGCACATTGGTGGAACGAATGATTGCATTCCCCCGATGACCCGATATAACCATGAATTTAAATGCTTAGATTTTGGATTCAACTATGTATATTTTTGACACAAAAACACACACAGTTGTATCCCAAAGCTAAGAATCTAACCACATGGACTATGGAAAACTCATAACAACTAACCATGAATTATCAAGTGCATATTGCATTAAGTATATTACTTAATTTCTTAAAGGAAAAAAACTGATTTGAATATATTAATATAAATAGACACTGATGTTCTGAACTCAAAGAAAACTCTTTACTGTAAGTGTAAATGAATAATGAAGAATAGCACAACACAACCATTTATTTTATTGCAACTGAATTTCAATGTCACATTATTACATATATTTTTAAAGACGAGTAGCTGTAGAGCAGACAAGCTCCCATTTTGTATAAATAACATATGTCAGTGTGTCACTTTACATAGACACAATTTAATAATTTATTCCAAGTTGTTGCTCGTTACAATGGATTACAAATTGATTCCAATTTCCAAGTTTCTACTGGTGACAACTTAATACAAATGTAACTCTAAAAATAAACGCATGTGATTCCAAGCTTCTGCTCGTGACAACGCAATACAAATGTGGCATTGAAAATTAAGTTTAAACACTAGGGATTTTCCCAATTCCAACCATGTTGGGGGAAAGGGGGTTCTAATAATTTTGGGAAAATGGGAGCTGTGAAGATACAAAATGTACTTATCCCCTTTGAGAACCATAGTCATGTAGAAGATGTAGTACAAATGTGTCTGAAAATAAATGCATGGAACTTGCTAGGCCAACCATGCTGGAGAAAAGGGAGTTGTGAGGATACAAGAGGAGTAGAAAATATTCTCCCATCTTTTGCATGTAGCTTCCATGCACTAGTATAGCACTTACCTCCATCAGAGCTCTTCATCCCGGTTCAAAACTTGTTTGAGAAGTCTAGTTAATCAAATCAACTTCTTTCCAATTTCACCCATTCTGAACTTGAAGGAAATTCATCTTTTACTGATTACTCTGTAACTACATAACTATAGGTAGGAGAATTTACAGTATCCCCAATAATACCATATCATCTTCTTCCTGAATCCTTATTAACCGTAGAAAATGAATACCCTTGTGACACTATCCACTATTCACTATCCCTATTTATGGGCCACCAAACACCACTGCCACTACCAACCTAGGTATAATGATAATCATGACTCATGTACAATTAAAATATTTAATTTGATTGACATCTGGCTACACACAAATTGTAACTCAAGCTGACAAGCTGTCAAAATCACCAGTGCCACTCAAACGATATGAAATCATTACAAATCTTGTTTCAATAAAGCTATGATTTGTCCAATAAATTGCTTCGGATCTTCATATCACATATGACATTAATCGCTGCCACTGCCAGCACTAGCAGTGCAACAACCAAACTCTCTTAAAAAAGATTGAGAATTTCAACTAAATTAAATGTACAACATCGAGGCATTGAGAATAAAAAATGATTGATGAGTGATGAGCCTTGATCTTGCCACATGGCCTCATCTAACAGTTTTAGTGTTATTTCAGAGGTTTCAATTCACAAGTCTAGTGCTTCGGAGATTTACTTCCGGAATGCAACTACAGTCGTCCATCAAAAATTCATCGAACAGTCATAGATTATATTAATTTGCACTGATATCTGGCTTTAGAAATAATAAATATGTTGAGAGTTGTTCGGATTCTAGACTCTTTATGAAGGAATTTGAATGTATGAAAAATATGTCCCAATATTTGATATTTTCACCAACCACATTGATTTTTATTAGCATATCTATTTATTTTGCCATTGAAATTTTTTATTAGTTTGAGATTATGTTTAATTCACCAATGAAAATATTTTTTTTGCTTTGAAAAAAGGTTTTATTCGCCAATTTTTTATTTTCTATTTTGAAAACAGGGTTAATAAGCCACCATAAAAAAAAAATTGGTTTGAAAAAAGATTTTAATCGCCAATGAAAAGTATTTTATTTGTTTAAAAAAATTGCATTTCACCACAATTTTCCACAGACTTCTAGCAATTGTAAAATATTCGCCAATAAAATTAATATGTTTATCGGGAATAATACAAGATTCGCCAAGATTTTACACCTTAGACGAGGGGGGGCGGGGGGGGGGGGGGTTTCTTAAATTTTTCCCTGGTACCCACAGGAAGACACAGGATTAAAGTCACTATGGTGCACAATAAATATTTCATAGTCAAAGGGAAACTTTAAACATTTATTCACAGCCGATGGGACAACTTCCATGGAGTGTAGCCCTGGATAGCCAAGCTTCACAGAGAATTGATCTGACATTGGGATGATGGAGAATGCGACATCTAATTGTTTCAGTCCAAATTTTAAAGGGATGATGATCAAACCAATCATAGGGAAAGTGAAACCATTATGTGTTTTTATCCATGCTTTTGGTTTATCATATGTATCTTGATAGTGTTCATGCACAAGTAAGAAATCGTCAGAGATCACATTCTCTCCACAGATGAGATCAATTAATATCACATTAGCGGGCTTATCATTGATTTGGCCGGCTATGTAAAGAGTACCATCAAGTGCATTTTTTATTATATCCCTAAATGAGAAAGCAATGTCAAGAGGCATTTTAGTTCAGCCCTTACGGGATTGAATTTCAATCAATCCAACCATATTACTATACATAGGATCTTGTTCATCAATATCCATGTTGTCATCATCCGTGTACACATTCATCACATCATTCTTTTTAGTTTCACTACCTTTGACAAATGAAATATTATGATTTGGTATAGGGTTGGTAAATATTTGCAAGTTTTGGTTGGGAGGGGCAACAAACTTATTACCTTGATCATTGACATCTCCAATTTGAATACGATTAGAATCAATGAGGTCTTACACAAGATGTTTAAGATGCTTACAATTTTTTGTATAATGTCCATTTTTTCGGTAAAAATGACAATAAGAGTTCACTCTAAAGTTTGAAGGTAAGGGTTTATTGGGATTAGAAGTTCTAATGAGGGGTAAGGAAATAAAGTTCTTCTCTAGAAGTTACAACATGGTATTATGGAGTGTATCGGGTAAGGGAGTAAATTTTCTAGCCGAATCCCCAAATGTAAAAGGATTTTTCTTATTTATAGCAGACACTTGAGTATCAACATGTTGGGTTGGTTGAGGGGGATTTTGTTGCAAAAATACTTTATTCTGTTTCCTAAAAGATTGGTAATTGTTTTGATTTGTGGATTCATAATTTTCAAGATAATTAGAGGTGGGTTTTGTTTCACGACTACTAACCGAGTTTTTATAATAATGGAGGGTGGTACACAAAAGTACAAAGGAAGGAAAAAAGTGTACCTTAGTTTGTAAGTTCTCAATGAAAATTTGTTGAAGGTGAGGATGGAGAATGTTTACGTCAATTTTGGAATAAAGAATTTGGTAGTGTGAAATGAAGTCAGGAACCTTTTCATCATCCTTTAGATTACATCTCATCAAGTCAACTAATGTCATCTTAGGAGTGATATGCACTTGGAAATGGTTGATAAAGGCCTCAACAAGTTCATTGAATGATTGAATTGAGTTATTCGACACTGAGGAAAACCATTCTAAAGCAGTATCTTTCAAGGACCTAGGGAAAAGCTTAGCCAAGACTTATCTTCAAGGACAAAATCACTACATAAGGCAGTGTAAGCGGAAACATGGTTAGAAGGATATCCTTTCCCTCCATATTTCTTAAACCTAAGAATCTCTATACCTTGTGGTATTGGTGTTCTAAATATCTCCAAGCATAAGGGGTTGCTTTTGACATGGTATGAAGGTTGGCCATTTTGATTTTGGTTTATGGTGGAAATTTGGTTAAGGATGGCATCATTAGTTGTGTTTCGAGATGGAGATGAATATGGTGGAGGTGTATATGTGTTTGAGGGGAAAGTGAATGGAACACAAGTATGGGAGGTAAACTGGTAGAAGATATGACGTGAGTGTTGGAGTAAAAAAAATTATTATATGATAATTAATTAATGATCAACTAATTATTAGAGGCTTTTTTACTTTAGTTCACTTAAGCTAAACTTAAAAGTTACTTTTTAATCTTTAGTTTGATTCTTTTATTAGTTTGGACTAAAGTTAGGACAAGTTGTTTCGTTGCATGAGATTAGAACACTTATCTCTATCTTGTCAAATCTACATGTAGGGTTTGCTTGTACTTTTCTTATATAAGCATGCACATTCATTAGTAATATACATCCACGTTATTTCCATCAATAGAATTTTTAGGTTATTGACAACAATATTACTTTTAGGTCTTTTCTATTGTGATAAATAATTGCTTGCAGACGTTTCAAGAGTTGTGGATTGATTCTTCAATTCTAACATGGTATCAAAACCTAGATCTATAACACCTTATTCAATTTTTGAAGAGATCTGGCCTTGAGAAATTTTTTGGTTCGTCTTTGAGAAAAATGAGCCTCACCATAACTTTTGGAGCAGCCAAAAACCTAAGGATCACTTTTCGTTTCATCAATTTTTGAGTAGTTGCACTGAAAGGAATTTTTTTTTAAGGGGCATGAAGATCCGTACAGATTTGGGCCCCTTTCTGCCTCAATTCGTGTGCACAAGTACATCAGTGTTCTTTGGTTTTAAAAAAAAATCAAAATCCATTAATCAAAAAAATAAATTCAGGGTTAAATTCAATATTTTTTCCTCAAAATCAAAAAATAATATATCAAAAATTCATTTTATAAAAATGAAATCCAAAAGATTTTTTTTGAAAATAATAAAAAAATTGAAAAAGGTTGAAGCCTTTATTGAAGCTTGCACATAAGGTACAGATCCATACCATAGTGGTAGGCCCCACACAACATGCAAGGGACAAGGAAAATGCTTCAAAGGAATTGACAGCTCATTAAAAGTCATTGGCTTTTTCAACACAAGTGGTGGCTAAAAATCTTAGGAAATGCTTAAAAATTTCTGGCAGATTTTCATAACAACGACAACATCTTCAAAGATTCTGTCAGAATCTTGCAAAAAATCAAGTAGCATAAACTTTGGTGGCACCTCCAAAAATCATTGTAGAAAAACCGGGATGACGCCATAAAACTCCGACGAGAATATTCCAGCCCTAGTACGTTTTTTGGCAGACCGTCAAATTTTTCCAGTAGGTTCGTTGTTTGTTGTAACATCTAGATCATCGTCACAATTCAACATATTGAACCTTTGATGTCACTGGTTGTAGGACCCTCTTTGCCCCCCCTCCAAGCCCTAGTTTTTCCCTAAAGGAGGATTTTTCTTCTTTTTGGCATAACGTTTGCATATAGAGTCAAAATCGAGCAAATGAGATATTGTCAGAAATTTGGTTTTGAGCACTATCAAATGGTTCTAGTTAATTTATATATTTTTCTGTTTAGTTGCATTTATTTTTGTTTGAATTTAGATCTCCATTTATGGCTCTTGAGCTCATAATTTCTTGCCACGATCTCCGATTTTCGTGATTCTTGTGGTGTGTGAAAGGTATTGAGGAGCTCTATATTGCCATCCATGCAATTTTTTCTGTATCTATCCCAGGTTGATCGTTATTCCATGCAAGAGTACATTGAAAAACACACTATTTTAAATAGTGATTTTTTGCAAAGAACATGTAGTCAAGGCATTATAGAGGACGTTGGGCTTAGCTCATATTGTAAGTATTAGTTGCACAAGGAGGTAGAAACAGTAGTAAAATGCTCTTGGCAATGCAAATCAAGTAGAAACATGAAGGTCCTAATGATTTTAAATTTATTTTTTTGCTCATTTCAAGCAAAAAGGGGTGTATTAAGCATGACTACATGAATAGTCAAGAGTCAAGACCAAGTAAAAAATATTAAGAATGCTATAAGAGCTTGTTGGCACCAACATTCTTTGAAATGGTAGATGCAAAGGCTCATAGTATCAAATGGAATACTTTGATGAATAATATATTTTTCATAGATGCAAGAGCTCATAGCATCAAATTTAATATTTTGACTCAAATTAGAAATTCCAACTATCCTCTGGGTAATAGAAATTTATTACTCATTAAAAAGAGAGCTCTATAATGAATATTATTGCAAAACAAAAAATAAGATAGTAAATACGCCTTGAATTTTGTACGGTGTTGTGTTTGATTTAAATATGTTTTCAAGGTGACCAAGCTTCCTATACTATTTGGAAGTTTTCTGATCAAGTCTATGTTGTAGAAGAAACCCCTAAAATGTTCAAACGAATAAAAGTAAAGACCCATTTTATAATGACTAAAATTGTTATTTAGATCATTCATTCTAGTTAGTCTAGTATATGGAGCTTACAAAGTTTGAAGTGTTGTCAGAAAACTGATTTGATTTGAGAGAGATCCCTTCAACCCCATGCTTGACAATATTTTGTACAAGAACAAATGCAAATTTATACTAACTTAAAATTAGACATGGTTAAAAAACTCTTTCTTAAGAAAATATAGGTACACAACTTATTTACAGGCGCTACAATCCATTTTTCTTGAAGGGTATTATATATTATCTATCTCATCTTAACTCAGATCTATCTCAATTCATCTCATAGCCATTCATGTTTCTCTATTTTTGGTTATTTTGGATCTTCAAAATATAGAACTATAAACAAATAATAAGGTTACAAACTTCTAATGTAAAAAGTAATGGAGATTTTACAGTGAGGTAATGCGGTCATCTGTGTAGGTCACCCCATCCCACTGAGAGTCACAGGGATCTTTGCTACTATTCCAGCTTGTTGGTACCATACTTTCCCACAACAACAACATGACATTTATGGTAAAAGCGGCATGTAAAACACAATACCCAAATAAGAAGTTTGTGCATCTTTATCGAAAGATCAGAAGAAAATGTTGAATTTTTAGAGAGCTTACCATTGTTGCTATTTTTGACGCATGTAACTCCAATTGTCTCCTCTCCATGCAAACACCATAATTGCCAACTGTTGGTACTTGCGGGTGCCTTCCTCAAAACTCGTGTGGTCTCTTGCATTGGAAGCTGCAAAAGCACTTGTGAGCCATCTGCGATGCCAATCAGAGACCGCCACAATATCCCGCATAAAAATTTTGGTTAAAAAACCTACAACTTATTCATAGTCATAATTCAAAATAAATCTATGCAAAAAATCCAAACAATTGATTGACTGAATAGAAAGAGTTTAGGGGAGAGGACCCAGTAGTTGAGCATGTTTCAATAGTTGTAATAGTAGTTGTTTATATAATGCTCAATAGTTGTGATAGTAATTGTTTATATAATGCCCAATAGTTGTGACTTGACTACCCATAATTAAACAAAATGTATTCCTTTGATCTAAAAAGCAACCAATCATGTGATGCGGCATCAACATTCAACTACCCATGATGTGAATGCACAAGTATTGGTCTCACTTTATTTTTGGGGCTTTTTGGACACTTTGACAAAAAGCATGCCGATGTGGCCCTGAAACAAAAGTTATAAGAAGGGGACTTGCCAAGTAAGCTGCTGTAAAAAATTGGGAGTGATTTGAAATTTCCACGTAGAATAATTAGAAGCGCGAAGTTAGGGTGCACAACTACTAGCTCCTCTCCCCTAATCAACCGTATGTTGCCTCCACAATAATTCCCGAAGGAACAAGGATTATTGCATAAAGATAAGTTGATTGACAAGTAAGAACACATTATAATTGATATTTATGGCCGCTGGGTAACCAGTGGATGATTTAATATTTATGTGTTTTCCATTAAATTGTTTGAATTTGCAAGCCAATTTTAATTATAGGAAGAGATTTCATTATGTTCAGTACTAAAAGGATTTATGAGGTGCTTCTACATATAATGGCGGATAGCAAAAAGGATCCCGGACCAGACGGAGAACCAGATTTCAAAATTCAGCACAAACCCTGCATTGTATATAGACATGTAACTGTGCATTTTCTTCTACACTGTACGTAGATGCCTCTGTTTATCGAATAGAATTGTCTTGTTTCAAAAATATGCACCATTTTAATAAAAGTATTTATCAGCATCAATAACATCGTCCCCTATTTTATGGTGTACGCTGTCTTTCCCTGCCTCTCCTGAAGAGACAGTCAACATGAATAAATACGGACTCCTTTTGTTATGCACGGTAATCTCTGATTTCTACGGCAATCTCTGATTTCTAGAACAACGTATGCGCTCCATTAACTTCTTCTCTCGTGCGATTCACGAAATATCAAAAAATAAAGAAAATTTGCAGAGAGTGCATGAAGGCGTTGATCACGCATGCCTTCATGATTTCCAGTGAGGGAAGCTCCCAATAGAAGCATATATCTCCACCATCCACTGCTTGTGAACAACAGTAATGTGCTGCAATAATCAGAGTATTTGCTAGGAAATAGCCGGTTCAATAACCAAAGCGTTTGTATTTTTCTTTATCAATCGCTTCTAAGTAGTGCGTAGATGGTCCATAAACAGTTTCTGGAATATTCTAGAATTTAAATAGAAAATAAACAGGCTACAGAATGAACGACATGGCTGAAGTAGTGCCGTCAATCCCACGTAAATGAAATCAGAAATTACACTTCTTTCACCACTCACGCGTTTTTACTACTTAGTCTTGACGACTGCATTTAAGTCAGTATTATCCATAAAAACAAATAAAGAATTGACAGCGCTCAGACCCCACGACTAGAGCTTTTAAAGATATTCTCTGGCTATCGAATAATGGGAAGTGGTTTCAGTGAAGACAATGGGCGCGAAATCTAGCTACCCAATATTTTATACCAACATCCTGCCAAAATGATTGCTTTCGAACTGATTATCCCTTATTAAATATGTACATGCAAAATAAAAGACGCGTGATATTATTGCAGGTCTGCACAAAGTGGATTTTTTTGAATAGGCTTTAGAAACTTTAAACAAAAGGAAATGGCAGGTGTGAACCAAAGTCCACGACCTGTGTTTGCATGCGCCCTGAACAGGGTATGGCATCCCTCAAAACATAATGGAAGGGGAAATGTTACTGGCTATTTACGCCGAAGGCGTCCCATGCTTAGTATTTTCCAGCCCTTTTGTTATCCGATGATGCAGATTGCTGGAGAGGCAATCACCTGTGATGGAATTAATCCCAGCTGCTCATCACTTTCCTCGCCCATTTTCTTCGCTCCTCCAAACTCTTCCTCGCTGGTATTGACCTTTCGTTTCTCCACCTGGCAGAGGGCGGTGAGGTAACGAATTTGAGCCGTTCATCAATTTTTGACCATTTTTCCGTCCATTTACGTACCTTTTGGCTGCTTTCCCGGCTGTTGTTTCTTTCCCCTCCTCCAAACTCTTCGTACCTGATATTGACCTTTCACTTCTCCAATTTGGCGATGCCCTAATTGCTTTCCAACGCCAAACTTGCATAGGAGAAGGGGAGAGGCGGTTGCTTGGACAAATGAACTCTGGAAGGAGGGGAGGCGCAGGTCCATTTTGAACGGCATCTGCCAGCCATGCAACTCTGTAACCTATCTGTTTTCTGCACAAATTTTTCCTTAAAATTTGTTGTTTTTTTCTCAATGGATTGTTTCAGAAGGGAGTGAGATTTCTTTTCTTTGCGTGTCTTTGTTTTGGCAACAATAATTATTTTATTTCTTATATCTTCTGTAGGGGCTGAGCCTTGAGGTCGTTGTTGCCGTTGAAGGGTTTTGGTTTTGCACTTTTGTTTGTTTGTTTTGGTTGCTGCTAAATCTTACGCTTTAACAACGGATACTGTTTAATTTTCTTTTTTGTTTCAACTTGCCCTTTGTTTCTTGTCAGGCATAGTTGCACAAGGAAGAGATGTTGGGAGAGGCGTCAGTCTATGCAAGGGTCACGTCCCCAAGAGGGAGGTGTGGCCCCTCTGCACAGCCACGCCTGTGGTGAGGGATTGGGGAGAAGGTTGAATCCTTTTCTATATATACGTCACGTACAGACTAAATTGGCCCAGGCGTGTAAAAATGTAGTTGCAGTTGCATTCCTTCACTATGTCATTTTGAGACCTTTTGCTTTTTGTTGTCCTCAGTTGCACAAAGGGAATGTGAAAAAATTTAGGCTGACCTTAAAAGGTTGTTGGTTAGCTTTTATTATTTTGAGGCGTTGTTTATGTGGTGTTCCAGCTGTTTCCTTTTCAGCTACATAGTCTAGTAGCATTTAGAATTTTTTTCTCTGCTCTAATCAATGGAAAATGTATTGTGGCTCTTCAATACCAGAACTGTATACCAGATGTACGGGCTTGCAGATCCTTGGGCTTGATTTTTTCGTATTAACCTATTCTTTAGATGAATACAATTTTATATTTCAGCAAAAAATAATGAAATGTGTATTGAAAAACTTGCTCTCTGTTATCAGATACATATATTAAAGTTGTCGGGACAGCTGCAAAAGAGTTAAGAGTAGATAACCACAAAAAATGCAATTAGAAAAATAGCCAGAGGGGTTTGCAAGGGTATATTGATAAAGTCATCCAGTTGTTTGTAGGAATACACACTTAAAGGATCTGATGGAATCTAGTTTTCTGTCACAGAGATTAATAATCTGATGACCATAATCATGGTTGACTTCAAAAGGGAGCTCTCAGAGACTCAAAATAAAACCAGTGCAACAGTTCAAATTTTAATAATAACTCCTGTCAAAAGAGTAGAAAGGATTAGAATTCTGTCACAAAGATTATAATTGATGACCATAATCATGGTTGACTTCAAAAGGGAGCTCTCAGAGACTCAAAATAAAACCAATGCAACAGTTCAAATTTTAATAATAACTCCTGTCAAAAGAGTAGAAAGGATTAGAATTTTGTCAGAGCCTATTTTTGGGATTCCATAAGGTGTTCACCAAAATCTTAATCCATGGGAGTAAAGATTAGAAAGACAACCCATGATTAATATATTGCAGCGTGATCAAGATTATTCTGTTTGCAAAATACCAATGACAGGAAAAAGCCTGGCTATTTAATTTAAGTTAACCATTTCATTTTATTTTTTGAAATTATCCATGGCAGGCTTTTCAGCTGCTTGGTGAACATACATACTGAATTTCACCTTGGAAACAGGTCTGGAAATTGTTATTTAGATAGCATATGTTCACACTTTGATTGAAGAGATGAATCTTACCGCATATTTCTTTTCATAGAACCCAATTTTTTTGTGTTATTATGCATGTGTAAGTGCACGGAATATTAATGTGACAGTCGCATTAATATCTTATCCTATGAATTTGAATGCACTTGAATGCTAATAAGTAAGCCCTAAAACCCCGATATTTTTATATTTCATCTACTGTGAATAGATTGAAGCAACATATGTATGAAGATTGGTTTTGGTTCACGTTATTTAAATAAATTTCTACTATGGTAATCGTTGCAAGCTCTGCCAACAATTTTATTTTAATTCTGGTAATTGTTTTTTGGAAATGTTTTGTTTTATTTCTGCACTAAAACAAAGTTTTATGTCGTTCTCCTAATTTCCAATTTGGTGAAGAACAAATTTTCTGTGATTATTTATATTTCTGAGCCTAAACCCTTGTTTTATCTGCAATACATGGGGTGACCACTATACATAGTGTCAATCTAAGTAAGGGTGTGATTCACCTCAATACAAATGCGTTGGTAGTTTCTCCTCTGTCAAAGGCATGAGACTGAAGCTGTCAAGGGCATGTTAAAGCTGACCTGAGAGCTTGCTAATTGGGTTATATTCTACCATATAAACCCTAGACGTGCAGTGTGGGAGATGGAAACTTGTTGTTTTTGAAGGGTGAGTCACTTCTAGAGCTGTTCATTGCACTACATCAGAGCCTAAGTCTGCAATTCTTCCATTGTCAGTCATTTCCAGTTTCAGCGTATGGTTCAGGTTCGAGTTCTTAGTTTGATTTATCTTTTCATGATTATAGATGGTCTAATTTCATTTGTATTTTTGAGATAAAGAGGTCTGAGTATAATTCTAGGCAGATTGTATCTTGTAAATGAGAGTAGTCGCCCGAAAAATAGGAAAGTTTTGTGAAAAACACTTCTACTTTGCATTCTTCTACAAGAGGACGATGAGTGTTAGGGTGTGAAACCTTCTTGCTTAACTGTTTAACTATATAGAAAATTAACCAGTTATCAGTGAAACATAAATAAACCTGCTCAAAAGATTGTGGATATCATAGAACAAGAATAAGTCATAGCAGAAAATGGGGGATCCTCCTAGCTCACAAGCACCTTTTAACTTTTTAACCATTTATTTGCAGTCTTATGACTCATTATTGGAACTCTCACAACAATTTTTCCTACCATGATACTTTGTGTCATTTCAAAGTTATTTAATTCTATGGAAACATGCTAGATTGATACAAACCAACGCCACTGATCATATAACCTAATGGTCAATTGTCACTTCACTGTTTTCAATGATGATAGAGGGCATTGCCATCATTGTTTCTTGACTTTGTAGATAGCCTCTTTTCATTGCTGGCTCCAAATGAAATATTTGTAGATCGAGAGGTCTTAGACTTGTGGATATGTTAATGCCTTGGCAATTGCCTATTTTGGCTTTCTAGCCATTCCTTTTTGTAGCACTTGCTTCCATGTCTAATACAGTATCCATTTCTCATAGACAAAATTCAAGAAGGTAATAACTATGTAGAAAACCAATGACCAACTTATTTACAAGATCCATCAATTTACATGCAAAAAATACAAGTTCTAAAAATTGTAAATTTAAAGAGAGATTTTCACTGAAAAAAATATATAGGAATCTCAATGGGCAAGGTTATTAGGCTTTCACTACATAAATAGTAGCAGATAAAAAGGACCTGTGTAAACACAAAGAAAGGAATTAATGTATTCATTGTGCAAGAAAATGTGATTGAAAAGATGCCGCCTAAAGTTGAGAAATTCCAACAATTTCAAAAATTGTGGTAGAGAAGTGCTTTATCAAATGCACCACCCAGACAACTTCAACTTTACTTAAATTTTAAGTTAAGCTATCGCTAAAACTTCATATAAAAAGCTCCCTCTTAGCTAGAGGATGCAAACTCAACAATAAATAGAGTAAATCTGTTGCTATCCACCTAGTAGTTTAGAGGATGCGAACCCCACCATAATTTTTTGAGTTGAATGAAAGCTTATCCTAAAGATTGAATAACTCTAAATCTTGAAAAACAGAGTAAATTTTTTTGCTGTCCACCTCCCCTGCTCTTTGACTTGAATAAAAGTGCATCAATTAGTTTATCATCAATCAAATCTTGAAAAACAGAGTACTTCTATTTGTTTTCCACCTCCCTTGTTGTTTGTTGTATTTTGTAGGCTAGGACAATTTATTGCTTTTGAGATCGTCGTTCAGAGTTCTTGAAAACTTAATAATTCACTTTCTCTATATAAGAAAATTCTACTCATAAAAGAACTTTCTTAAGAAATGATAGTTTATTGTTAGAGTATTATTCTGACTTAGTTGTTCCAAAAAATTAGCAAGGAATTCAAACATTTTACTAGGCCCACAATTTACTATATATATTCCTTGTTGAAATTCTTGAAACAAACAAACTGTATATTTCTGTAGATATCATCTAGCATTTAATAAAATAAGGTGAATGAGTCACTATTGAAGAAAAATGATAGGGTGATAAAAGGTACGACAAACAACATGCATATTTTCCTTTATCTTTTCCTGCCATATTTATGTATTGCAGCGATGAACTTATCCCCCTATCTATCATTTTATCCTACCTTTTTGTATTTGTCTATCTCTCTATCTATTTCTCTATCTCTCTTCCTCTCACCCCCCTCTCTCTATATCTCCTTATATCTCTATATCCCTATCACTCTATCTCACTATCTATTGGAAAAGCTAAAACAAGTTATATTGATTGGATTCCAGACAGTGTTCCTATCTATTTAATAATCAGATTTCTTTCTCAGATTAATCATAATGACAACCATATAATGATAATAGAATGGGAGAAAAAAATGCATATCATACCCATTTTTGTGGTGAGAGGAAGGACACTTTTCCCTGCTGTAGACATGATATGAAACATAATTGTGTAGCATGTGTTGCTTCAAATTGGATCTTTATGAAATTGTTTATTGTGCCCACCAAAATATGTACAACTTTCCACCAAAATCTGCCCATTTTTCTTCAGGTGACTCACTTGCCATGATCTCAGTAATATTTATTATGGAAATCTATACAAGGTCATTTGTTGTGTTTCATTTCAATATTACAGTAAATGAAGGCATTGGTTTTGTTGTTTTATCTGTGGCTGTTTCAATATATAAGCTATTTTTATGACAGTTTTCCTGACAACTTTATTTAATATTTAATGTATAGTAGTTGTAGCTGAAGCTGTAAATGCAATGGTTGCCAGAGCTTCTTTCACATAGTGAATAGTAGAAATCGAAATATCATCATATGTTACACTTAATACATTTTTCTTTACAGAGCTTATCCATTATACGGTTAATATTTCCTCGGTTTTCTGGCAGTATAATTCTTCTTTACATAACTTATCCATTATACAGTTAATATTTCCTCTCAATTTTCAACCACTATATTGGTGCTTATACTCTTAAGACCAAATGTCAAAATGCAAGGGATTAGCATGACACAAAGCAAATATTATTTAGTATTGAATGTATGGAAGATGTTGCTGAAGCTATAAATGCAATGGTTTCCATAACTATTTTCAAAGACTGAACAATAGAGATTGGATCAACTTCATATGCTAATACATTCTTCTTTAAAAACTTCATCTATTTTCCTTAGGTCTCTTAGCTGTTTTTAGTTTGACTCATATATGTAGTGGGTTTATAACTATACAAATTAAGCCACAAGAACCTTAATTGAATTCAAATTATTAGAGCCTTCAATTTATGTCATTTATGATGTTAACAAATTCCTTATATAGTAAACAACTTGAGGAGTAAATTTTGGATTCATTTTAATTGTTAATTATTGAAAATTTTGTGCACTATTCAGTACATTGATATGCTACTGTCTACTATATTTATTGAATTCTTAGAGAAGAAATGAATGCATAACTTTACTTATTTAAAAAAAATGACTTCACATTTTACAATTTGAAAAAGCACTTAAACTACAACTGTCAATCGATTCTCCCATTTACAAGTAAACATAATCAACAATAATATTTCAATATTTTATCTTCGGTGTACCCATTGCACCCCAAGGTGTGATTGCTAGTATATTTGAATATGATAGTATGACGTCAATCCACCCACTGCGTGCCCAAAATTTCTACTTGAATGGAATGCAATCTTATCCCACCCAAAATATATCACAATGGGTGACTTAATTTATGATAGAGTGTACCTTTGATTGCCAAAACACTTCAGACAATAAGCACAAAAGTTGAGAGGATCTATGCCAAAGAAATTCCACCACATGATCTCACACAAGCCAAACTTATACAAAATAACAAATAACTTATACATGCTTTCCATTTCAGTTAATAAGCTTTCCACTTGTTTATTCACAGCTTCGGAGGTATTTTCATTTAGTCAGAGAAAAAACTAAAAAAAAACAATGCAATGTGTTGTCCTGCGCCTTTCTAAGGGCCAAGTGATCTTGGCTTTAAGTTTACCCATGCCATATAAAGGAGCCTGCATTTCATTAAGTCACAATAGAAAGAAAAATCAAATTTGATATGAATAGAGATTCACCAAGTGCAAAGACCCATTGTAAAATTGTGAAATATAGACTCCATAAAGGAAATCCTCTAATCCACGTTCAAACCATTTAAAAAATATTACCGAACAACCCTGTCGAAAGGGGTTGGTAACTCAATTGCCAAGCACTCAATCTCATCCACAATAATGATATATATCGACTACAAATCTGATTGATGCCTGTCCTACCAGGATACTACCGCAATACGCATATACAGTGGTAAAAAAAAAAGCAAAAATGACAAGTTTACATTATTAATTTTTGTTTTTGTAGAGAAGACCAAATATATGTCTATATCAATAGCAAACAAAAACAAGTACCCACAATGAACCCAATCTGATCAAAACATTGGTCAATAATTTCTATTTGTTCACGCAATGAACATAGTATGACAGTGGAGATGGCTAAGAACGGCCTCTCCTTCCAACCAAAATTTTTTATTAGCAAATTTCTAATAGAAATTAAACACCACAAGTTTTCAAATGGAACGGTTTTGACATAGAAATGGTATTAGATAAAAAAAATAACACATATATGTAAAATTGGCAAAGAGGGCAACTTAAAGATTGATAATAGCTATCATGGAGGAGCTCGAAAAGCCCCATGGTAGGCGCCATAATGTGAACCCTAAATATGCATACTTCAAACAATGACCACAATTATCTTAGTTAGTCAATTTAAAATAAGCAAACCCGAGATTCTTATGAAATACTTAATCATGTTAAAATATGCAAACAAGATAAGTAGAAAAAAACAACTAAATGAAAGCACATAAAAAACATGATCAAACCTTATCCTATAGTGGATTGGTGCTAATTCGATGTGGAAATTAGCCCTTTCCCAATACTTGTCAAGATGTGAGAGGATAAAGGGTGAGCACATTTTGGTCATTGTGTATGATAAATTCTATTAGATGGATTTTGAAATTTTGAAAGTTGGCTTGTTGGAGGGAGAAAAAAGATTCTTAAATGCCAAGTGGGAGACGTGTAAGAGACAATGTAAGAGGAGTTAATGCCAAGTGGGAGGGGACAAGTCATTTGGAGGGATTTTCAAATTTGGAAGAATATTCCATTTTGATGCCCTTTTGAAAGTAATTAGAAAAAATAATAAATTAATTTACTGTGGAAGTGGCAAAATCTAGAGAATTGGAGTGATTATGATTAGCATTAATCATGATTTGATTAATTAAGATGAAGATTAGCTGATTTTGAATTTTGACTTAGATACCTGGATTTATTTAAATCAAATGGGAGGAAATTGATGCATTAGTAATTTAATTAAATAAATTTATTTTATTTAATATTAGATGATGTCAATTTTGCATGTCTATACAAACCTTTAAAATTTTTGGTCAAGGGTGGACTCCAGTCAAAAATGGCATGACTGACAAAACTTTGGGAAAATAGAAATCTTCTTTACCTTGCTTTCAATGATACAAGTAAATACACTATGAGAGCGACTGCTAGCATGATTCATATTTGTTGCTGCAAATTTTCTGTTTGCAACACCCTGAAGTGAAAAAATAAAATTAGTTTTGCAAAATATGTCTTCCTTAACCATCAACAATTCTCATCATGTATAAAATAAAAATCAGAAGCTATTGCAATATATGACCTGATGGATCAGCTTAATAAGATCGTTGACACCTTTCACCTTAATTTCTAAAATATTTTCAACATATACAACCTTATTAGCATCTTCTCTCATCTTTGCATCAAAAGATATCAGGTAAGATTGCATGATAAGTAATCAACACAATGCTTAGAGCAATTTTGTATAATAAATTTAAGGAAATATGCCAATTTTTCACTTGCAAATTTGTTGATGATGGCTCTAGGAGATCAACAACCTACTCATTGTATATCTCTAGAAAGGAGCACTTGCAAACAAGCTTAAATTTTTCTTCTCTTCTAGTATCCTCTTCTCGTGGGATACTTGAAATAAGTGAGTTGTCAACAAGTAGGCTGCCAATAAAACTAAAGAGTAAATCCAAACCCAAATGCAAATTTACAAACCTTATGAATTCTTGTGAACAAATTCTCAAAAACATGCAGTGTCATTCCATGATTTGCATAGTATGTTTTTTCCTACTACCAGTTTGAATTAGTCAGAAAACAAGTCAATTTATGGAAGCAAAAATAAAATTTTCAAAAGGAATTTAAGAAATAATTTAAAACAATATAATTACATAGAATCCAAGATAAAACATGTTTAAAATAACATGATAAGAAAGCAGTAGAATGAATAGTGTAATCTTAATTATAAAGAAAAACTAAAAGAACAGGGATGAGACAAGTAAGAATAGTTAGCAAGAATGGTCTCTCCTAGTCATATCAAAACATGTAACTATCATATCCTCTCATTAAATTCTCAACTATGGGAAATCCAACAACTCTGAATAGTTTTTCCTGCATTAAATCATAGTTTTAGATGGTACAAAAATTGGAGTAATAAGATAACAACATAAAATAGGCTATCTTTCATTCTAGATAAGAACAAAATATTGACGTAAGTTATCTTTTCACCAGCTAAAAGGTCAAATGTAAAATGAGATTTTGGGTTCCCCAACCATGTTAAAGTGTGGGAACTATCCTATCTGACACATCTTGAATGACCTTGAGAAGGAGCTTCAATGCCGCTAAGAGGATGAATTTGAATAGAAAATTGGAAAAGTATAGATGGTAGAATGAATTTTAAAGCAAACAACTATTATCAGTGACATAAAAAATGTTAGTATGAATGAGGTTATTTCCTAATTAGATATTAGTGAGGGCCTATTCACATCATTAATAAGTTTACTTAGGAGTTAGTTTCCTAGGTGGCATTCTAGAAACTAGTATTTAATGGGACCATATCTCATTAATAGGCATGTAGTTATCTAGGCATTTAATATTGCACTCATGCATTTATAATTGTGCATTAAGCATTTAATGTTTGTAACTAGGGTGGTTATCCAACTACCTCTCTCCTTTCATATATAAGGAAGGATTTTACAATACATTTGTAAATCATCTCATGAGTTCTATCTCAATATATTCAAGATCATCATTTGATCAAGTTGTCTTCTTGCTCATGCTGCAACACTTTCTTATTCATGTGGATGGTATTCTTCATGGTTTATTCTTTGAAGTATGCACAAATTCATTTGGGTTATTATTCATATTTACAACATGGTATCAGAGCATAGGCCATAGAAGATCCATTTCATCTTTAGGAAGTTGAGCTGAGTAGACTATCACAGGCTGAAGGTTTTCATGAAGGGATAGTTGTTCTCATCTGAGAGACAACTAATTTTTGAGGCACTTTGGGTTAGATTTGACCCCACCATTGTGCTCAGAAGGTCTAAAAACCTAATGGTCACCTACCATCATTGAGATTTGACTTCGTCATCTAGACGCCATCAAAGGTTTTTGTAGCTATATTTGTGGGGCAAGGTACAGATCATACAAGTTGCAGGAAATTTTTTCCCCCCCCTTGTTGCAAAAAAAAATTTGATGACCAAATGATTGTCACAAAATCCCCATCATGTCTTAATTAGGCAATTTTCTTAAAATCACCATAACTTTTGACCTGGGTATTAGATTTTTGCAAACAAGATATCGTTGGAAAGCTAGTTCTGAGCACTACCTAGTTGTGTAGGAGTTTTTATCAAATGTTATTCTTATAATATTTCATCAAAATTTGAAGTCAGTTCTTCCTTTTGGACTCCTAAGCTTGTATCTTTTCACTAGTTTGTTAGATTCTGGAGATTTCGGTGACATTGTGAAGGTGATTTAGAGCTCTATAATTGTTTCCATCTAATTTTCTTAGATTCTTCCCTAGGTACATTCTATTGAGTTTTTTCAATTTGAGGCATCTACTTGATAACTTGGACATATTACAATTTGGAGAAAGTCTATTAGCATCAGGAGGCTTCATTTTTAGTTGTGCATCCTATTTGGAAGTTTCTATTTGATATCAAAGGTCAATTTATTTATAATTTTGGGGATAAATCATAGTTTTTTATGGGGTTTTCATTTCATCCTTCCTTATTATGTTGGAAAGGGGAAACTATAAACAATGGAGAGATTTCATCATAGACCATCTCTAATCACTTCAGTTGTTGCCACATTTGTATGGTTTTGTTCCCCCTCCTCATAAAGGTATCCAAAAAATTTCTTGGAGTTGAAGAAGGTATAATGTCTGGGAGTTTATTGCAACGCATGTTGATGATGATTTTTTGAAAGCTATTGATCATTGTGATTGTCCTCATATTCTTTGGACTAAGATTTAGGAGATATATGGAGATCCTAATACTCCACCATTCCTCAGTGATCATGATTTAGAATATCACGTGTCTGTTCATTCTTTAGACATAATACCCTATGATGATATTGCTATGCAGGGGCTTACAAATTTGGAATAATTTGAATCTTCATATGAGGATTTCAAGGGTTCTTTAGATTCTTCTTCTCCATTAGAGACAGTTAATGTGCCTTCCCCTTTAGTGATTCCTTATCTAGAGTCATTGATTGAGGCTTACATCATTCCTATTCATCGAGAAACATTCTGTTTTCTAGACTTGGGATCATTGGATGGCTTTATTTCAATTATTGAATACTTGGCTACTTCTATAGCTTTGGAGGACATTCTTGAGGGGATTTCTCTCCTCTATGCAGATTCCACTTTGGAGATTTTTCTTGAGTCTTTTCAATCCATTGTTTCGACCTTGATTGGGGATCCTGGTCGTGGTGAGACCACCTTGGAGGCACTTGATTCCTTCTTAGAGATTTCATACCCATCAATGCATTCAGATCTTGTTGAACATTAGTTTCCACATAGTCCTATTTTTCCACCTTTTCATTGATTGGGCATGTACTTGATTTTATAGTGGCATCTTAATCTTCCTTTGGTAAGGAGACACATGATCAATTTTCAAAGACATCATCATCATGCATATTCATCCTTCCTTCTTTCAATTCCAATCCATAATGGGAAGCATTCCTACATTTTTACTTGGTTATGTTTTTTCTGAAAGGGAGACAAGTTGTTTGTCAACATTGGATCATGTTTTGTCTTCAAGTACTTACCATTTTTGCAAGTGATTACATATTATAGTGGGGCTATATAGTCTCTATATTCCCCTCTTATGGGTGGGCTATTGATTATTGTACTCTTGTGATGGATGTAGCTCTTAGGGGGTACTGATGTTGAGACCTCCATACATCACTTTCATTACTTGTACATGATTAGCATTAGATTTTGCATTATATCTCTTTTTTGGGGAGGAGTTTTATCCCATGATGTTTTCTCCTTTTCTCCACTTGTAAGAGATTGCATTTTAATTTGTACATGGGTAACTAACATGGCCTAGTAGTCAGGGCCCATCATATTGCATCATTTGCATCATAACTACATTCCCATCTTGCACTTATGGGGGGTGTTAGTGTGAATGGGGTCATTTCCTAAATACATATTAGTGAGGACATATTCACATAATTAATAAGTTTACTTAGTAGTTAGTTTCCTAGGTGGAATTATAGAAACTAGTATTTAATGGGACCATATCTCATTAATAGGCATGTAATTATCTAGGCATTTAATATTTCACTCATGCATTAGGCATTTAATTTTTGTAACTAAGGTGGTTATCTAAATACCTCTCTCCTTTCCTATATAAGGAAGGATCTTGTACATTTGTAAATTATCTCATAAGTTCTATCTCAATATATTCAAGATCATAATTTGATCAACTTGTCTTCTTTCTCATGCTACAACACTTTCTTATTCACATGGATGGTATCCTTCGTGGTTGATCCTTTGATATATGCATAGCTTCATCTAGGTTATTTTTCATATTTCCAACAAAGAAAAGGAAAATAAAATATTTTCTAGGATTTTCTCTCTTTTCCAAATTAGCTAGCATACATACCGTAATGACTTTCTAAGTCCCTAGTACACATAAAGCTGAGCAGTAGGTGACATCTATCACTACTAACCTTGCTAGGCCAAAATCAAAGTATAAAGTGTAGTGAAAATGTAGAAATGAACAAAATTTGTATCTTTATAGAAGCACATGTTTAACCATAGGTAGAATCTGATGTGTTTTCTTACAAATAGAATTAAAAATTCAAAAACACAATGATGTAGTTGTATCTACATAACAAACCTACAATTGTAATTCATGAGAGTATTTGTTGAACCGTAGGAAATAGGGTTCCACCTTTTAAGAGATGGAACTAGGGGGTATCTATTTCACTATTAGTTCATTAAAGGAAACCCTATAGACTTCCACCCAATGATCTAATTAAGGGAATTACTACAAGGAAACAAGAGGGGGTTTCCTTAGGTGTGATTAAAAGGGGGTTCACCACTAAGAAAATGCTTAGAAATAAGGAAATGAAAGAAATATGAAAATCTAGCTATATGACCTAGGAAATAAAACTTATAATTAGAATAATAAACTAAAGATGAAAAAAGGAGTACTTGGAAAGATGAAGAGGTCAAAACAAGGTCTACAACCCTAAAATTTTGACTTTTTATGCTTACTAGGATTGATACGCCAGAATGGGTGATTTAGTCCCAGTTAGGGTTTCTGGTCTGAATATGAAATCTACTACTGGTAAACCAAGATTTATAGAAAACTATTAAAAAGGTGTATACTAGGACTTGTAATGATCTAAATATATTTCCTTGCAAGATTGAACTAGGGTTAGAACATGCATGCAATAATAATATCAATCAATCAATAAAATGCAAAGGAGGAATAAAGAGAAAAGGAATGAGACTAGAACAGTCTCACCCATTTCTCTCCTCCATGGCTCACTTCTATTGAACCTCCTCAACTTGCTGCAATATAACAGATGTCCTCGACCTTGTATGAGCAAAATAAGTTTATGACATGATCTAGCAAGTGTTGAAGGATTTAATCTAAAAAATGCAAGAGTATGAATCTACATGCAATGTAAATAATCTGCAAAAGACAATGTTAGATGATATGATATGAAAAAGAGAGAAGTTGTAAGCTAACAAGAGATATTCAAAAGAGTCGGGGATCTCAAAATGAAGACAAAATTGACATTTTATAGAAAATGCAATTTTGTATGGACGGATGAGATTAAAGATTGATAAGTGCCCTAGAATCTGTGGATAAGATTCAATAAAGCAACCCACAATTAGGGTTAGGGAAACATTAGGTTAGATTTGAAATGAATGGACAAGATTGATTTTTAGAAAATCAAATCAAGGGCTGACAATGCATGTGACAAGAGATCTTGTGCACACAAACTGAAGTTGTTGGAGAATTAAATAATTTATTAAAATTTATTTAAATCAAGAGAGAAATGTTGACTTTTTGAATTAAAAACTATTTTAATTCAAAAGGGGTGGGGTCATGTGATAAATTATTTACTAAAGAGGGAATTTATAAAGAGGGACTTATTTTAAATAAATAAGATTTATTTAAAATGAGCACAATAAAAGAGGAGAAATTAAATAAAAAAATTATTTAATTCAAGTGGTGGGACTATTTTAAATAAATGATTTTATTTAAAATGAGGAGAATGTGAAGATGGCCATAATTAAATAAATAAAAGAATTTATTTAATTATAAGAGGACTTTTTAATTAGAGACATATTAAATAAATAAAGTTATTTATTTAATAATCAAGAAGATATAGTGGACAGAGATAATTAAATAAATTAAGAAATTTATTTAATTATAGGAAGACTTTAGACAATTAGTGACGCATTAAATAAATAAATAAACTTTATTTATTTAATAATCATGAAGAATAAATAGATATGAATTAATTAAATAATCATGAATTATTTAATTAATAGTCGAGAGTGAGTCAGGGACATAATTAAAATGTCCTAATTAGGGTTAGAAGAAGAGCCTGTGGGTCTAGGTCATTTTTATGTGTCTACAGGACTCATATACCCAAGGTAGTGATTTAGTCCCAGTATTAGAGTTTGAATGAAACTTCCAAATCCTTGAGTGATCTTTTGTCTTATCCGATCTTCAAGTCTAAAAATTCTGAATTCTAATCTATAGGTGAGTTTTCATGTTCAGATAACAACTTCTTGACAACTTTGACAACTTTCTTTAATCTTAAAATTTTATCTTCGAAGGATCTTCAAGTTCCAAATCACTTAGATCTGCAATCACACATGAAGAGGGAAATTTTTTTTGTGTTAGGGAATAGGGGTTTGCCTTGGTCAAACCTTATTTGGGTAATTAAACCTTGAAATGAAATGAACTAGAATGAAGGAATGATGAATGAACAATATGCAATGTTGCAACTCACCAAAACCTCAAAATAAAGGCCACAATCTTGTGTGAGATGACTCCAATGGATGTAGATATTGACTCCTAATCTTGATATGAAATAATTTCATTGATATGTTTCTTGAATCATGGAAACCTACATCACAAATTTTAGCTCAAAAACACACATGATGCATGATGAATTTAACATGATGCATGAATCTTGAATTTATGCTCCAAAATGCTTGATAATTAGCTCATGAATTCTCACTTGAATGCTCATAAGATCACTTGAACTCACTAGCTTGTTAGGAGAAATTATGTGAAATAACTTTCTATTTATACTTGTTTATGCCAAATTTCTTGAAATTACAACACTACAAGCCGACATCAGATCTAGGAGAATAAAATATTGCCAAGAATTCAATTGAAAATAGGTCCAAGCTAAAGAGGGACTCATACACTATTTGGGGCATATGCGCCTCAGTAGCTTAAACTGGGACACACATTTCAAGGAATGTAAAGTTCAATGCGATATTTAGGATCAAGTCTTGAAACCTAGGTGGGACCTATACACCTAAGGTGGTGTATGAGTCTTAGATCACTAGATTTGGAACACACAACCGAAAAAAAGGAATTATGATTGGTTATTTAATGAATGTCAGGATTATCCTTAGAGAATGTAACAAAGATTTTGGTACCACCTAGGGTTCTCTAACACTTCTAGGGTTTTTCACCTAAAAGGAGAGAGGGATACCAACATGGAAATATTACATTAGAGATTAAGTGTTAAGTGTGTGTGTGTGTCTAAATGGAAGGATCTAAGTGCTAGAAATGGATAAATGAAATCAAATACTAATGCAAAACCTAGAAAATGGACTATGTTTGAAAACACATTGTGGTATGCAAGCATAAACTAAATGACCTAGAATACAAGTGAAACAAGATAGAAAACTGTAAATTTTGAATGTGTGCACTTGGAAATATGTTGAAGACTGGAATGAGGCCTTAAAATGCTACTAATTCTAGAATTTTAGCCTATTGGGACACTTCCGCCAAGCTCAACGACTTAGTCCCAGATTTGGAAAACTGCACCGGAGCCCGTTTTGGCCAAATGGGTATCCAAATATACTTAAAACTCTAAAAAAAATGTACGGTGGGACTAAGTCGCCACTAATGGTGACTTAGTCCACTTTGGCTTTTCTGAAAACCCAAAAGTGGAAACAAAATCCCTCGGTCTGCACTTTTTGCTTCTCTAGTTATCTGGATCTGAAACTATGATTTTTGACACTATTAGTGACTTTTAGTGGATGATTTTCCCTAGCCAAAAAAGAGATTTCTTCAACAAGCTTTCAATCCATTCTTCAATGATTTCCAAGCCTTCAAGATGCCTAAATCTATAAAAACATAAAGAGAGAAAGAGAAATGTTGAATGTTAGGGCATGGGGGTTTGCCTTGGTCAAACCCCTTTTAGATAATTAAATCAAGTGAAGAAATAAGATATTGAAACATGAAATATGAGAGTGGAATTAGTACCCTGCCATGAAGATAGATCTTGAGTTGTTGCAGGAATGGTTGAAGATTCCTCTCTTGAATGCTTGCTTGATGACTTAGAATGATCAAACCCTAGCTTGCTTGAGAATAATGAAAGATGAGTGATTGAGAAGAAATAATTGTTGAGAGTGTTAGGGTTGAAAATGAGGAAAAAACACTTTATTTATATATATTGTGCCCTAATTTATTGAAAATAACACATCACAGGTCGACTTTAGGGTTTAGAAAACAATATCCTACCAAAATTCTGAGTTAATTTTTATTTTTATGCCACATGGGACTAAGTTGCCCAAGGTGGAAACTTAGTCCACTTGGGAAATTTCAAGTGGATGTCGGGAATTAAAAGGTGATTAATGTTGTTTAACATGATTGTCTTCTGAAACACACTTAAGTAGGGACTATAAGTGCATTAAGGGGTCATTTTAACATAAGAAAGGGTCAATTTGTCGATGACAAGCCTAGGAAAGTGTGAGAGTTTGTTACAACTATTTACAACACTTTTAAATAGGACTTGGTAAGTGATAAAAAAAAGTTTGTTTAAGTGAATTGTGATAGAGGGGTCTTAGAAAAGTGGGAAAATGTGTTACAACACTTCACAACAACTTTGCAAGACAACATAGAATTCTTATTCATTTGCAAGGGTTCAAGAACTATTGTGAATGTGTTGTCCACATTACAACATTAAATCCAAGCAAAACTAGGTCAAAAACCACAAGAAAAGGCCCAAATGAGCATGGAAAAGGATACTTTTTCTACGTTACAGAGAAATGCATTAAATAAGGCTTATGAATGCAAAATAGGACCAAATAAGGTATAAAGAAGTATAATTCTAGCAAGGAGGGCCCAAAAAAATGTGAAAATGTAAAGGGATACATTTTTCCTACACTATATTTAGCCCCCACTTTAGTGAGAGGAAGAACTTGCTTCAAACTCACACTAAAGTAGACAAACTCACATCAAGAGGGGTTGAAATGTACCAATGCTAGTGAGATAAGATGACAATGACCAAGAGGGTTGTGCAAGCCCCTAGGATCAAGATACTATAGTAAACCATTATAGGCACAAAGAACATGCATGAAAATTATGTACAAAGAAAAAAAAGATACAAGCATACACTACCAAAAACATAAAGAAGAATGAGAAAGAAAATAGACGGTGGATCAAGCCTCGACCATTTTTCCAATGCGATGTGGATCAGACCTAAGTTCTGTGTCCAAATTTTTTTATAAGTGGAACACTATGTCCAATATGCAAATAAAACTCATGCTCACAAGGGTAGTGGAACCTGAGGCCATCCACTAGGTGAGCCCCTAGAGACACATACACACATAGTTGGTATATGCTCACACAGACAAGCAAGCAGATATTGATCAAGATTTTTGGTCCCAACATAACATAAGCTAATAGTTCAACATCCATAACTTAGAAGCTCTACCAAGAAGTAAATATAATGAGCTAACAGTTCAACATGCATATCTTGGAAGCTCTACCAAGAAGTAAATATAATGAGCTAACAGTTCATCACCTTATAGTGCAAATGATAAAATAAATAATACAGATAATTGAACATCATCACATTACTGAACTCTGAATTTGAGCTTTTTAATTGATTTTCACATTGAGTACATATTGGCATTGGCAATGCAAAATCTTGCCAATTCCCAAAGACAAGTCTACACAGAGCTGAGTTGGAACTTGGAAACTCATATTATCAAAGATTGAAAATAAAAAATCAAGTCACTGTATCACCTTTTCTAGAAACTTCCACTCTTTAGGTGGTGGAATTTCCATTTGTTCTAACTGATGTTGTTTGACTTGAAGTTTTGTTAACATTTCATGATTGTAATTTGAAGTGGAACCTGTCTTGAATTCTTCAGTCAATTTTGCTTTCAAGGTTATCAGTGTTTTGATGGAATCCAAATAGTTCACATCTGGGTTATGAGGAAACTGGTCCAAATCAATATTCCTTGCACCTTCCATCTTTCTGAAACCATCCTTTCCAATGAATCGATCATTTGTGTAAAAATCCTTTGGAAAACTAAGCTCTGTGAAGTTCCTTACCTTTTCATCCACCACCTTCATCTTGTCTGCAACCAAATGCAAATATTCCTTTGTTCCATGCATTCTCAAACACTTTTCAATGATAGATGGCAACTTCATTGAGGTTTCAATTTGATTAGTAATCCCTTTTGATTTCAAATCATTATCATTGGCTTTGTAGACTGTTTGTAGAGCTTGATTTGTAGATTTCTCTAATTCCAACACATTCTTGTTGTCCACTAAATATTTGTTGAGCTTCTTATAATGTTGTCTGATAGCATCAATCAGTTGAAACATGTCACACAAATGATCAAACCTCTACATTATTTCATCCCATATCTTTTGTTTCATATCCCTCACTATATTAATTTCTTCTTTTTCTTCTGTCAGCTCTGTCTCCAATTTTTGTTCCCATTGTGCATTTCCATTCGCAATGCTTAGTCTTAATTTTTTTGAACTGGATTTTTCCTCATCATATTTCTTGTTTCTCTCATCTAGCCTTCGCTTCAAGTCATTCACTTCTCTCTCATTTGGTTTATCCTCTTTGCTTGTTGATGTAGAGGCATATTTTATTATTCTTTTTTCTAATTCATTGTTCTTGTTATCTGTTGCTTTCCTCTTTTCTTTCTCACTTAATAGGTCTGCCTTTAACTTTTCTATTTGGGTCTACAACCTTTTCTTCTCTCTATCTTGGTTTAGCAATGATTTGTACACCAATTCATTTTTATTCTTTGATGCATTAATTTTCTCAGTAATTTTTAGGCCAAAAAATTCAATTGAAAATTGGTTACTTGGTATTCAGATCAATCCATCTGATTTGTTGGTTTGTTTTGAATTGTGGGAACAACAATTTTGTACTCCATGATTTATTTATTTGTGTCAAATTTGGGTAATACCATGGTTTTTGCAAGCTCTAAAGTTACAACAAACACACTCTCCATAAGTTACTTCTTTTCTTTTTTATTCAAGTCTAATTTCTTTTTAAACTCTTCAATGAAATCATAACTTGGGGAGGCAGGAACAATGAAATGCTTGAATGGTGAAGGAATAGGAGTACTTGCAGTTGCTAATGATGTTGCAACCACACTAATTGGAATTAGGGGAGTACTTGCAGTTGCTACTGATGTCGCAATCACTAGCAAGATTTTCTAGTTCATTGTGGTCATTTCCAAATTCTTCGGTTGTAAACCCCAACACTTTTCCAAGTTCTTCTGCATTAATGGATAGAAATTCTACTTGGCTATCTTTATTAACAATTTCTCTTTTCTTATCATCATAATTTTTGGCACAGACCATGATAAATTTTGGGCAAGGGAAAACTTCATGTAACCTCATGCGCCCTAATCCAGTTACCCATGGTGCACTGATAAGTTATTAACTTGTGTTTTCTTTGCAGCCTTATTCTGAGATGAAAATCGATGTTTCTAGGTACACCTACCATAGATTTCAGGATCATAAATATGATGGTACCCATCAGTGAAACCTAGGGTTTTAAGCAATTTTGCATAATGTATTTTTTTATCGAACATTGCCCTAGTGGTACTAGTGGTAGACATGCTTATACAATGTGAAGTTGTGAAATTTGAATTCCCTAATACCTATTAGTCGTCCTTAATTTTTCTTAATTCTTAAGTCTGTAAACCCAAACTTCAAAGTTTGACAAAATAAGATTTTAAGAAATGCCAAGCGATGAAACGTAGCCACAAGAATTTTTCACTTACCCGGATTCTGAGTCTTGACTCTTGAAGAGATTAATGCTGACAGTCGTAGAAACTGGAATGAATTTGTTGGAACTGGAACTATGGAATTCAAAATAGGGAGGTGCACTGCAATGAGCAATCTGTAGAGTGAAGACTGAAATTTCCCCATGTGTTGACCCTCACTTACCAATATAAAGTGCTTTTTTTCTCGAAATTGGAACATTAAAATGAATCAAACGTCTTAAGTCTACATGTTGCAAATACTAAACCGTTTATCTTTCTAAATATAATAGTTATAGGGTGATTCTAGAGGTTTAAGTCTGCAAGCCTATTGCTCTGTGCATTTCATTCCAGAATGCAACTACAACCATACATGAAATGTTCATCCAACGGTAGAAACTTGAGTAATTTATGATATTAAGTTAAAAAATAAATATGACACATGTGTTTTAAAGTTGTTTAAGCTTTTGTGCACTAGGATTGGTATCAAGGCCAAGGGGCTGGTAACTTAATGTTGCAAAGTTAAAAGGACTTAAAAAAATCTCCCCGTGTGCTGACCCTCTCACTTAAAAGAAAAAAAATCACTTGACAGTCAACACTTAGTAGTACAAAGTTCTTTAAATGCTTTTTTTTTAAAATTGGAACATTAAAGTTGCAAATTTTTAACCATTGATCTTCCTAAATCTAACAGTTATAGGGTGATTCTGGAGGTTTAAGTTTGCAAGCCTATCACTCTGTGCATTTCATTATCGAATGCAAATACAACCATACATCAAATGATCATCCAATGGTTGAAACTTGACTAATTTATGATATTAACTTAAAAAAATAAACATGACACATTGACATATGTGTTTCAAAGTTGTATAATGATAATCACGATTCATGTACAATTGAAATCTTTAATTTGATTGACGTCTAGCTACAAGAAAACTATAACTCAAGCTGACAAGCTGTCAAAATCACCAGTGCTACTCAAACGATATGAAATCATTACAAATCGTGTTTCATTAAAGCTATGAGTTGTCCATGAAATTTCTTCGGATGTTCATATCACATAGGGCATTAATCGCTGCCACTACCAGCACTAACAATACGAAAACCAAATTTTCTTCAAAAAGATTGAGAATTTCAATTAAATGAAATGTACAACATCGAGGCATTGAAAAGATAGAATAAGTGATGAGCGATGAGCCTTGATCTCACCACATGGCCACATCTAACGGTTCTAGTGTTATTCCAAAGGTTTCAATTTGAATGTCTACTTCTTCAGAGATTTACTTCTGGAATGCAACTAAAGTCGTCCATCAAAAATTTATCGAACAGTCATAGATTATATTAATTTGCACTAACATCTAATGGTTATAGGTTGATTCCAGAGGTTTAAGTTTGCAAGCCTATCGCTCTGTGCATTTCATTCCGAAATGCAAATAAAACCATACATCAAATGATCATCCAACGGTTGAAACTTGACTAATTTATTATATTAACTTAAAAAAATAAGCATGACACATTGACACATGTGTTTTAAAGTTGTTTTAAACTTTTGTGTGCTAGGATTAGCATCAAGGCCAAGGGGCTAGTAACTTAACATTGCAAAGGACTTAAAAAAATCTCCCTGTGTGCTGACCCTCTCACTTAAAAGTTAAAAAAAATCACTTGACAGTAGACGCTTAGCAGTATAAAGTGCTTTAAATGCTTTTTTTTTCAAAATTGGAACATTAAAGTTGTAAATTTTTCACTGTTGATCTTTCTAAATCTAACGGTTATAGGGTGATTCTAGAGGTTTAAGTTTGCGAGCCTATCACTTTGTGCATTTGAAATCCTATACTCATAGTCCTTCCCCCATTCCTAACAAAATTCAATACCCTCGGCCTAACAATGCTTCATCGGTGGAACCCCCATCACAGCCTCGCCGATGGCCCGAAGAAAAAAGCTTACAACCTAGTATCGGTGTAACAATATTCTATCGGGTTGACTCATAAGGTGCTCTCCCTGATATACCGATAGAGTCAAAAAAATTAACCACATCAGTGGAACGAATGATTGCATTCCCCTGATGGCCCGATATAACCATGAATTTAGATGCTTAGCTTTTGGATGCAACTGTGTATATTTTTGCCACAAAAATACACACAGTTGAATGCAAAAGCTAAGAATCTAACTACATGGACTATGGAAAACTCATACCAACTAACCATGAATTATCAAGTTCATATTGCATAAAGTATATTACTTAATTTCTTAAAAGAAAAAAAATAATTTGAATATATTAATATAAATAGACACTGAAGTTCTGAACTCAAAAAAATCTCTTTATTGTAAATGTAAATGAATAATGAAGAATAGCACAACACGACCATTTATTTTATTGCAACTGAATTTCAATGTCACATTATTACATATCTTTTTAAAGACGAGTAGTTGTAGAGCAGGCAAGCTCCCGTTTTGTATAAATAACATATGTGAGTGTGTCACTTTACATAGATGTAATTTAATAATTTATTCCAAGTTGTTGCTCATTACAATGGATTAAAAATTGATTCCAATTTCCAAGCTTCTACTGGTGACAACTTAATACAAATGTAACTCTAAAAATAAACGCATGATTCCAAGCTTCTGCTCATGACAACATAATACAAATGTGGCATTGAAAATTAAGTTTAAACACAAGGGATTTTCGCAATTCCAACCATGTTGGGGGAAAGGGGCTTCTAATAATTCTAGGGAAATGGGAGCTGTGAAGATACAAAATGTACTTAAATCCCCTTTGAGAACCATATTCATGAAAAAGATGTAATACAAATGTGTCTTTGAAAATAAATGCATGGAACTTGCTAGGCCAACCATGCTGGGGAAAAGGGAGTTGTGAGGATACAAGAGGAGTAGCAAATATTCTCCCATCTTTTGCATGCAACTTTCATGCACTGGTATAACACTTACCTCCATCAGAGCTCCTCATCCTAGTTCAAAACTTGTCTGAGAAGTCAAGTTAACCAAATCAACTTCTTTCCAATTCCACTCATTCTAAACTTGAAGGAAATTCATTTTTTACTGATTACTCTATAACTACATAACTGTAGGCAAGAGAATTTATAGTATCCCCAATAATACCACATCATCTTCTTCCTGAATCCTTCTTAACCCTAGAAAATGAAAACCCTTGTGACACTATCCACTATTCACTATCCCTATTTATGGGCCATTGGACACCACTGCCGCTACCAGCCTAGGTATAATTATAATCGTGATTCGTGTATAATTAAAATATTTAATTTGATTGACGTCTGACTACACGCAAACTATAACTCAAGCTGACAAGTTGTCAAAATCACCAATGCCACTCAAATGATATGAAATCATTACAAATCTTGTTTCATTAAAGCTATGAGTTTACCAAGAAATTGCTTCAAATGTTCATATCACATATGGTATTAATCACTGCCACTGCCAGCACTAACAATACGACAACCAAACTCTCTTTAAAAATATTGATAATTTCAATTAAATGAAATGTACAACATCGAGGTATTGAGAAGACAGAATGAGTGATGAGCGATGAGCCTTGATCTTGCCACATGGCCACATCTAATGGTTCTAGTGTTATTCGAGAGGTTTCAATTTGCAAGTCTAGTGCTTCAGAGATTTACTTCCCAAATGCAATTACAATCGTCCATCAAAAATTCATCGAATGGTCATAGATTATATTAATTTGCAATGACATCTGGCTTCAGAAATAATAAATATGTTGACAATTTTTCGCATTCCAGACTCTTTATGAAGGAATTTGAATGTACGAAAAATATGTCCCGAAATTTGATATTTTCGCCAACCACATTGATTTTTATTGGCATATCTCTTTATTTCACCATTGAAATTTTTATATTAGTTTGAGATTATGTTTAATTTGCCAATGAAAATATTTTTTTTGCTTCGAAAAAAGGTTTTATTTGCTAACATTTTTTTTCTATTTTGAAAACAGGGTTAATTCGCCAACAGAAAAAAAAAAAATTGGTTTGAAAAAGGGTTTTAATCGCCAATGAAAAAAAATTATTCATTTAAAAAAAATTGCATTTCACCACGATTTTCCACAGAATTCTAGCGATTGTAAAAGATTTGCCAATTGGGATTTTTTTTTTCCTGAATAACGAAAAAAATTGCCAATAAAATTAATATTTTTATTGAGAATAATACAAGATTCGCCAGGATTTTACACCTTAGCTGAGGGGGAGGTTTCTTAAAGTTTTCCTTGGTTCCCATAGGTAGACACATGATTAAAGCCACTATGGTGGATAGTAAATATCTCATTGTCAAAAGGCAACTTTAAACATTTATTCATAGCCGACGAGACAACTTCCATGGAGTGTAGCCATGGATAGCCAAGCTTCACACAAAATTGATATGACGTTGGGATGATGGAGAATCCAACATCTAATTGTTTCAGTCCAACTTTTAAAGGGAGGATGATCAAACCAATCATAGGGAAAGCGAAACCATTATGTGTTTTTATCCATGCTTTCGGTTTATCATATGTATCTTGATAGATTTCATGCACAAGTAAGAATTCCTCAAATATCACATTCTCTCCACAGACGGGATCAATTAATATCACATTAGCGGGCTTATCACTGATTTGGTTGGCTATGTAAAGAGTACCATCAAGTGCATTTTTTATTATATCCCTATATGAGAAAGCAATGCCAAGAGGAATTTTAGTTCAACCCCTACGAGATTGAATTTCAATCAATCCAACCATATTACTATCCATAGGATCTTGTTCATCAATATCCATGTTTTCATCATCCGTGTACACATTCATCATATCATTCTTTTTAGTTTCACTACCTTTGACAAATGAAATATTATGATTTGGTATAGGGTTGGTAAAGATTTGCAAGCTTTGGTTGGGAGGGGCAACAAACTTATTACCTTGATCATTGAAACCTCCAATTTTGAATACGATTAAAAGCAACGAGGTCTTACACAAGATGTTTAAGATGCTTACAATGTTTTGTATAATGTCCATTTTTTCGGTAAAACTTACAATAAGAGTTCACTCTAAAGTTTGAAGGTAAGGGTTTATTAGAAATAGAAGTTCTAATGAGGGGTAAGGAAATCAAGTTCTTCTCTAGAAGTTGCAACATGGTTTTATGGAGGGTATTGGGTAAGGGTGTAAATTTTCTAGCTGAATCCCCAAATGTAAAAGGATTTGTCTTATTTATAGCAGCCACTTGAGTATCAACATGTTGGGTTGGTTGAGAGGGATTTAGTTGCAAAAATACTTTATCCTGTTTCCTAAAAGATTGGTAATTGTTTTGATTTGTGGATTCAAATTTTTTAGGATGGTTAGAGGTGGGTTTTGTTTCACGACTACTAACTGAGTTTTTATAATCATGAAGGGCGGTACACAAATGTAGAAAGGAAGGAAACAAGTGTATCTTAGTTTGTAAGTTTTTAATGAACATTCGTTGAAGGTGAGGATCGAGAATGTTTACGTCAATTTGGGAATAAAGCATTTGGTAGCATGAAATGAAGTCAGTAACCTTTTCATCATCTTTTAGCTTGCATCTCATCAAGTCAGCTAATGATCTCTTAGGAGTCATATGCACTTGGAAATGGTTGATAAAGGCCTCAACAAGTTCATTGAATGATTGAATTGAGTTGTTTGGTACTGAGGAAAACCATTCTAAAGCGGTATCTTTCAAGGACCTAGGGAAAAGCTTAGCCAAGACTTATCTTGAAGGACAAAATCACTACGTAAGGCAGTGTAAGTGGAAACATGGTAAGAAGGATCTCCTTTACCTCCATATTTCTCAAACCTAAGAATCTCTATAACTTGTGGTATCGGTGTTCTAAATATCTCCAAGGATAAGGGGTTGCTTTTGACATGGTATGAAGGT
This sequence comes from Sequoiadendron giganteum, assembly GCA_007115665.2. NCBI lineage: Eukaryota > Viridiplantae > Streptophyta > Pinopsida > Cupressales > Cupressaceae > Sequoiadendron > Sequoiadendron giganteum. Next base: position 126,339,303 of record CM021101.1, on the reverse strand, counting down.
TGGCCATTTTGATTTTGGTTTATGGTGGAAATTTGGTTAAGGATGGCATCATTAGATGTGTTTTGAGATGGAGGTGAATATGGTGGAGGTGTATATGTGTTTGAGGGGCAAGTGAATGGAACACAAGTATGGGAGGTAAAGTGGTAGGAGATATGACGTGAGTGTTGGAGTAAGAAAATTATTATATGATAATTAATTAATCATCAACTAATTATTAGAGGCTTTTTTACTTTAGTTCACTTAAACTAAACTTAGAAGTTAATTTTTAATCTTTAGTTTGATTCTTTTATTAGTTTGGACTAAAGTTAGGACAAGTTGTCTCATTGCATGAGATTAGAACACTTGTCTCTATCTTGTCAAATCTACATGTAGGGTTTTCTTGTACTTTTCTTATATAAGCATGCATATTCATTAGTAATATACATCCAGGTTATTTGCATCAATAGAATTTTTAGGTTATTGACAACAATCTTACATTTAGGTATTTTCTACTCTGATAAACAGTTGCTTGCAGGTGTTTCAGGAGTTGTGGATTGATTCTTCAATTCTAACATGGTATCAAAACCCAAATCTATAGCACCTTATTCAATTTTTGAAGAGATCTGGCCTTGAGCAATTTTTTGGTGCATCTTGGAGAAAAACGAGCCTCACCATCACATTCAGAGCAGCCAAAAACCTAAGGATCACAAGTGTCCTTTCATCAATTTTTGAGTAGTTGCAATGAAATGATTTTTTTTAAGGGGCATGAATATTTGTATAGATTTGGGCCCCCTTCTGCCTCAATTCGTGTGCACAAGTACATCAGTGTTCTTTGGTTTTTAAAAAAATAAAAATCCATTAATAAAAAAAAAAAATTCAGGGTTTTTAATATTTTTTTCCTCATAATCAAAAATAATATATCAAAAATTCATTTTATAAAAATCAAATCGAAAAGATTTTTTTTGAAAATAATAAAAAAAATTGAAAAAGGTTGAATCCTTTATTGAAGCTTGCACACAGGGTACAAATCCATACCATAGCGGTAGGCCCCACACAACACGCATGGTACAAGGCAAATGCTTCAAAGGAACTGACGACTCATTAAAAGTCGTCTGCTTTCTCAACACAGGTCGTGGCTAAAAATCTTAGGAAATGCTTAAAAATTTCTTGCATATTTTCAAAACAACGACAACATCTTCAAAGATTTTATCAGAATCTTGCAAAAAATCAAGTGGCATAAACTTTAGTGGCACCTCCAAAAACCATGCTAGAAAAACCAGGATGACGCCATCATACTCCGACGAGAATATTGCTGCCCTGGTACATTTTCTGGCAGACCGTCAAAATTTTCTGGTAGTGGTGTTGTTTGTTGTAACATCGAGATGGTCATCAAAGTTCAACATATTGAACCTCTGGTTGTGCCAGTTTGTAAGTTTTCCAATGTTCTATGGTATCAGGTCTGTTATTGCTTTATCATGATTCCTCCTTTAGTCAACCAGTGACTCTCATATGGTTTCTGTAGTAAACAAAATTCTCTTTCCTTGATTTTTAGAATTAGGATTGTAGAATTACTCCACAATGTTCTTCCAATGCCTCTTTGCAATAGGTTCTCTCATTGTAGGGGGGTTTTGTCCCACTAGGTTTTCTCCTCTACCCCATTCATTGCATATGTACATGGGTACCTCATCTGGTCTTGTAGTCGGGACCCATTTTTGCATTAATTTACCTTCCTTTATCAGTTATTTAGTTTCTCCCTAAGTTGATCTGAAGGGGGTGGTTTTGGAGTAAACAAGTCATTATCTAATAATATATTAATCATCAATTAATTATTAGAGGTTTTTTTACTTTAGTTCACTTAATCTAAACTTAGGAGTTTCTTTTTAATTTTTAGTTTGATTCTTTTATTAGTTTGGACTAAAGTTAGGACAAGTTGTCTCATTACATGAGATTAGAACACTTGTCTCTATCTTGTCAAATATGCATGTAGGGTTTTCTTGTGATTTTCTTATATAAGGATGCATGTTCATTAAAAGGGGGTTCACCACTAAGAAAATGCTTAGAAAGAAGGAAATGAAAGAAATATGCAAATCTAGCTAGATATGACCAAGGAAATGAAACTTATAATTAGACTAATAATTGAAGATGAACAAATGAGTACCTAGAAGACTGAAGAGGTCAAAACAAGGTCTGCAATACTAAATTTTTTACTTTTGATTCTTACTAAGACTGATATGCCAAACTGGGTGATTTAGTCCTAGTTAGGGTTTTTGGGTTGAATTTGAAAGTTGTTGCCAGCTGGCAAACTAGGATCTACAAAATACTGTTGCAAAGGTGTATAATCGGACTCATACAGACAAGGTAGTGATTTAGTCCTAGTATTAGGGTTTGACTAGAACTTCTAGATCTTCGAGTGATCTTCTGTAGCTTTCATCTTGTCTAATAGATTCAAGTCTAAAAAGTATGAATTCCAATTCGTAGTTGAGTTTCCATGAAGATGACAACTTCTTGACAACTTTGTTAACTTTCTTCAATCTTGTAATTTTTTCTTCAAAGGATCTTCAAGCTCTAAATCACCTAGATCTACAATCACACATGAAGAGGGAAATTTTTGTGTGTGTTGGGGAATAGGGGTTTACCTTGGTCAAACCTTGTTTGGGTAATTAAACCTTGAAATGAAATGAATTAGAATGAAGGAATGGTGAATGAACAATATAAAATGTTGCAACTCACCAAACCCTTGAAACAAAGGTTGAAATCTTGCGTGAGATGGCTCTAATAGATGTGGATCTTGACTCTTGATCTTGATATGAAATAGTGTCTTTAAGATGCTTGCTTGAATAATGGAAACCTAGATCACAAATATTAGCTCAAAAAGACACATGATGCATGATGACTTTGACATGATGCATGAATCTTGAATTGATGCTCCAAAATGCTTTATGATTAGCTCTTCAATGCTCTTGAATACTCAATTGATATCTCATAAGATCACTTGAACTCAATAGCTTGTTAGGAGAAATTACATGTGAAATGACCTTGTATTTATACTTGTTTATGTCAAATTTTCTGAAATTACAACACTACAAGCTGACATTAGATCTAGGAGAATAATATCTCGCTAGGAATTGAATTCAAAATAGGTCCAGCCTAAAGTGGGACTCATAGGCTAGTTGGGGCATATGTGTCTTAGTAGCTTAAATTGGGACACACATTTCAAGGAATGTTAAGTTCAATGCAATATTTAGGATCAAGTCTCGAAACCTAGGTGGGACCCATACACCCAAGGTGGCGTATGAGTCCTAGATCACCAAACTTGGAACACACAACCCAAAAACATGAATTGTGATTGGTTATTTAATGAATGTCAGGATTATCCTTAAAGAAATGCATTAAATAAGGCTTGAAGATGCAAAATAGGACCAAATAAGGCATAAAGAAGCCCAATTTTAGAAGGGAAGGCCTGAACTTGAGTGTGGAAATGTAAAAGGATACATTTTTCTACTCTACATTTATGAAATTTGGGCATCTGGTCTTGTTTCATCATCTTCCATTAATAGAATCAAATGGAAAATAGAAAGCATCTTATAGAATGGTATGTTTGGTAACTATGAGTGCAAGGAAACAAATAGGCATGCTAGATTTGATAATTTGAAGAAAAGAGTAGAGAATTTGTCGTGTCCCATTGGTAGTGTCACCATCAATAATTTCCATTCATGGTAGATTCTGACCCTAGTGTACTAATCAATGACCTTCAATCATTACAAATTTACATTCCTTGTAAGTTCCAAATAGTGTATAAATAAAAAAGAATCAAAACTTAGATTATAAGCCAATATTCAAAAGTTCAAAAACACTAAGATGCATCTTCAAGAAAATAATATTTTACAAAGTATAAAAGTAAATCTTTGCACAAAAACATAGATAAGATAGTTATTGTTGAAAAAGAAAACTACAAACTTTCAATTCTTCAACTATTGAAAACCAATATACCATAGGTCCATAATAAATGCATTAAAAACATCAAAATAACATTCTAAAGTGTAAAAGGAAATTTTATATTTCACTCTTATTTTTCAAGTAAAAATTACAAAAGACAAAGAAAATCAAAAGATGCTTCTTGTTTTGCACAATATAAAATATTTTCCATAGCACAGACAGTAATAGGATTTGGAAGAATGACCAAGTGAGCGCCATGAAAATGTGTCTAGTCATCATCGCTTGACCATCCATGTAAACATGTAGGGTAGAAATCACTAAACAATCCTTTTGTACTAGTCACATGTATTGTGTAACATGTGTATTCATTAATATTTTCCCACTTTACATCCTAGAAGAAGAACAAAGAATGCATATGAAAGAGGACTTATAATAGACCTTCTTTTGAGAATATAGCTCACTAGTATCATAGTGATAGTTATTGACATTGTTGCAACAAAATGCCAAAGATCATGCCCATCTAGCAATTAAATGTATTTGTCAAATATTGAACCATATACCAAAATGTTTTTAAAAGTTAATAATGATTTTGGTCGGTTCCAATTTCAAGAGCCCTATGAAAGTATTTCAAAAGGCATTTCAATTAACCTAGATACTCATTCTTATTAGATTCTACTTAACAAAAAATCCTTAATACAATATGTTAGCATTTAAATTGTGTTGATGTCGAGGACCGTGGCTGCAAGAACTATCTAAATTTGTTGCTTACACAACAAAGAGTTTAATGTTGTGGAAGGGCATTTTTTGGAAGGCCTATGGGATAAATAACAATATTCTCAGAAAGACTAGAAAGGAGCTTTAGAACAAAGCTAAAGTTGGTTCCCATCTCATCATGACGGAAAGAAGGCTAATTTTTATGTAAGAGTACATTGAAAAACACACTATTTTAAATAGTGGATTTTGGCAAAGCACATGTAGTCAAGGCATTATAGAGGAAGTTGGGCTTAGCTCATACTATAAGTATTAGTTGCAAGAAGGTAGAAACAATAGTAAAATGCTCCTAGCAATGCAAATCAGGTAGAAACATGAAGGTCCAAATGATTCTAATTTTTTTTTTCTCATTTCAAGAAAAAAAGGGTCTATTAAGGATAACTACATGAATACTCAAGAGTCAAGACCAAGGGAAAAATATTAAGAATGCTATAAGAGCTTTTTGGCACCAACATTCTTTGAAATGGCAGATGCAAAGGCTCATAGTATCAAATGGAATACTTTGACGAATAATATATTTTTCATAGATGCAAGAGCTCATAGCATCAAATTTAATATTTTGACTCAAATTAGAAATTCCAAATATCCTATGGGTAATAGAAATTTATTACTCATTAAAAAGAGAGCTCTACAATGAATATTATTGCAAAACAAAAAATAAGATAGTAAATACGCCTTGAATTTTGCAGGGTGTTGTGATTGATTTAAATATGTTTTCAAGGAGGCCAAGCTTCCTATACTATTTGGAAGTTTTCTTATCAAGTTTGTGTTGTAGGATAAATCCCTGAAATGTTCAAACGAATAAAAGTAAAGACCCATTTTATAATGACTAAAAATTTTATTTACAACATTCATTCTAGTTAGTCTAGTATATGGAGCTTACAAAGTTTGAAGTGTTGTCAGGAAACCGATTTGATTTGAGAGAGATCCCTTCAACCCCATGCTTGATAATATTTTGTACAAGAATGAATGCATTTATAATAACTTAAAATTAGACATGGTTAAAAAACTCTTTCCTAAAAAAATATAGGTACACAACTATTTACAAGCGCTATAATCCATTTTTCTTGAAGGGTATTATATATTATCTATCTCATCTTAACTCAGATCTGTCTCAATTCATCTCATAGCCATTCATGCTTCTCTATTTTTGCTTATTTTGGATCTTCAAAATATAAAACTACAAACAAATAATAAGGTTACAAACTTCTTATGTAAAAAGTAATGGAGATCTTACAGTGAGGTAATGTGGTCAGCTGTGTAGGTCACCCCATCCCACTGAGAGTCACAGGGATTTGTGCTACTATTCCAACTTGTTGGTACGATACTTTCCCACAACAACCTCATGACATTTATGGTAAAAGTGGCATGTAAAACACAATACCCCAAGAAGAAGTTTGTGCATATTTATCGAAAGATCATAAGAAAATGTTGAATTTTTAGAGAGCTTACCGTTGTTGCTATTTGTGACGCATGTAACTTCAATTGTCTCCTCTCCATGCAAACACCATAATTTCTAACCTTTGGCACCTGCAGGTGCCTTCCTCAAAAATCGTGTGGTCTCTTGCATTGGAAGCTCCAAATGCACTTGTGAGCCATCTGCAATGCCAATCAGAGATCGCCAAAATATCCCGTATAAAATTTTTGGTTAAAAAATCTACAACTTATTCATAGTCATAATTCAAAACAAATCTATGCAAGAAAATCCAAACGATTGATTAACTGAATAAAAAGAGTCTAGGGGAGAGGACCCAGTAGTTGAGCATGTTTGAATAGTTGTAATAGTAGTTGTTTATATAATGCTCAATAGTTGTGATAGTAATTGTTTATATAATGCCCAATAGTTGTGACTTGACTACCCATAATTAAACAAAATGTATTCCTTTGATCTAAAAAATAACCAATCATGTGATGTGGCATCAACACTCAACTACCCATGATGTGAATGCACAAGTATTGGTCTCACTTTATTTTTGGCCCTTTTTGGACAGCTTGACAAAAAGCATGCCGATGTGGCCTTGAAAGAAAAGTTATAAGCAAGGGACTTGCCAAGTAAGCTGCTGTAAAAAATTGGGAGTGATTTGAAATTTCCACGTAGAATAATTAGAAGCGCGAAGTTAGGGTGCATAACTACTAGCTCCTCTCCCCTAATTAACCGTATGAAGCCTTCACAATAATTCCCGAAGGAACAAGGATTATTGCATAAAGATACGTTGATTGACAAATAAGAACACATTATAATTGATATTTATGACCGCTGGGTAGCCAGTGGATGATTTAATATTTATGTGTTTTCCATTAAATTTTTTGAATTTGCGAGCCATTTTAATTATAGGAAGAGATTTCATTATGTTCAGTACTAAAAAGATTTATAAGGTGCTTCTACATATAGTGGCGGATAGCAAAAAGGATTCCAGACCAGACGGAGAACCAGATTTCAAAATTCAACACAAACCCTGCATTGTATATAGACACCTAGCTGTGCATTTTCTTCTACACTGTACGTAGATGCCTCTCTTTATCGAATAAACTTATATTGTTTCAAAACTATGCGCCATTTTAATAAAAGTATTTATCAGCATCAATAACATCGTTCCCTATTTTATGGTGTACGGTGTCTTTCTCTGCCTCTCCTGAAGAGACAGTCAACATGAATAAATACAGACGCCTTTTTTTTATGTACGGTAATCTCTGATTTCTAGTGCAACGTATGCGCTCCATTAACAACAAGTCTCGTGCGATTCACCAAATATCAAAAAATAAAGAAAATTTGCAGAGTGCATGAAGGCGTTGATCACGCATGCCTTCATGATTTCCAGTGAGGGAAGCTCCCAATAGAAGCATATTAAATCAGTAATGCGCTGCAATAATCAGAGTAATTGAACAGCAGTAATGCGCTGTAATAATCAGAGTAATTGCTAGGAAATCGGGCAATGGCTACCCAGCCTACAAAAGGCATGGGCATTCGATGGCTTGCCATGCCATGCCCGTCCTTCCACCTCTAACGGTCTGTCAAACCACCACCAGTAATCCGTAGTGTCAAATCCGTAATTTCTGTATTTACGTGCACATATATATTATATGCTGCTCATTAACAACTGTTACCTGTCTGTTATAATTTGAAATTAAAATTGTTTAACTTAATATTTATTTTTAAGTATATTACTTAATTTTAAGTGATTATTGTTTGAGTGATTATTATTCAGTGTATATATAAATGTAAATATCTATATTTTATATTATTCATTTTTATTATTAAATATTTATATTTTATAAAATTTATTTGTATTGTTTTAATAAAATAAAATTTTAAAAGTAATTTTGAGTAAGTTGATTAATTAATGTATAATAATTATTATTATTTACTTTATGTAAATGGAAAGAAATTTAGATAAAATTAATTAGAGTGTATATGATAAGAATACATTTTTTATAACATAAACATTGAAAATAGTAAGGTTGACCAAATCATATATATAATAATCACAACATGTATTATAAAAATATGAATCTACATTAATGCAATGATTGTAACTCATAAGAGTTCATATTATAATTACTTTTATGAACATAAAATTATATTAATCAAATTGTTTTTATACATTCACAATTACACATGCACAAATTTTGAAGCTTTGAACTGAATACAAAGACCTGTACATTACATTAATAACATCATGTTTATTTATCAAAGCCAATCACAAAAATAAAAATAAATAATTGTATTAGATGTTTTATTTGATAGAGGGCTTAGAGATAAGAAAATAAATGAATGCTCCTTATTTTTTCTTCTCATTAATATTTGTATTTTCTATCTTATCAAATCATTCAAATAAGAATGAGGACAATATTATTGGCTTGAGAGATTTCACTTTATTCCATGCCATCTTGGTAGGAACTTGCATATGATTATTCAGATTCATCATGTTGTATTTAAGTAAATAAAGAATATCTGTAATACCATCACATAATAATATCTTGCATGAAATGTGTATTATGATGGCAAGTGAAAGGGATGAGAAAGTCAGAGTTTCAATTTAAAACTTTGAGCTTCAAGAATCATTCTTACACTCCTTAGGATTGATCTCGATCAATCATGAGTTAGTCAAAAGTGGTTTGTGAAAATAAAATTTTGATTTCAAGATGAAGTATGAATATCTAAGAATTAGTGTGAATGTGTGTAAAATAGAGATGGATAGGGATGCACAAGTATGGGATTGCAAGCTAACTCTAACAAGAACATAAATTGGCAATATATTATAACATTAAGATATCCCCATCTAGGTTATAGTAGCATCAAAATCCGTAATTTCTGTATTTACGTGCATATAATAATTATGTGTTGCACTAATAACTGTTTATGTAATTATGTTGAAATCAAAATTATTTAATCTAATATTTACTTTTTAGTATACTATTTATAATTAAAATTGTATAAGTGGTTATATAAAATAAATATTTATATTTTATAAAATTATATGTTTTGTTTTAATAAAATAAAATTTTAAAAATAATTTTGATTAATTTGATTAGTAATGTATTTTACTTTTTATTATTATTTTTATGTAAATGGAAAGAAACTTAGGTAAAATTAATTAGGATTCAAAGAATACTTTCAATTATGAATAGAGTAGAGTGTTTGATAATAAAAAGTTATGAATTAAATTTTCATCATGGATAAATTATCTAGGTCATCAAACCCCACTAACATATAGTAAAATTAATGCACTTAAAATTGTTCAATAAGAATAATGCAATACATATTTTAACCACAACAAACATAGAAAACATCTATTATAATCTAATAGTTAGTTCCCCACTAACATATAAACCAATGCACTTGAAATCGTCCAATAAGAATAATGCAATACATATTTTAACCACAAAAAACATCCAGTTAGTTGTTTTATCCTTCTTTAAGTGTATTTTTATAAAAAGATAGGATACTATGAAAAAAAGACGTGAAGAAATTTAGATCGAATTTTTAAAATTTTATATTTAATTATTAAAAAATGATAAGAAATATTTAAAATAAATAAATAAATAAAAATTTAAATTGTGTTATTTAACTCTTAAGTGAAGGAGAATTATAGATTGCAAATTTAAACTTTATATGGTTAATAATTAGAAAATTATAAGAAATATTTGTTAGTCTATAAATAAAAGAGTATTTAGATTATGTTTTTTAACTCTAAGTTTGTATAAATTGGTTAATTAATTTAACTGAAAGAAAATTAGATAAAATTATTATGTAAAAAGGTTCAAAAAATATCATTAATCATGAGTAGTGTGTTTGACCATAAAATGTCAAGGAATTAAATATTCATCACATAGATAAATGCACAAGTGGATCTATAGCCACCAAGTATTTAATCTTATCAATTATTAAATTTCTACATGGGAGCTTGATACCTTACAATATATTTTTATAATAATATGAACACTAAATGACATAATATGCAGGAAAAAAGTTCAAACCATCCAACCACACTAATATAAAGTGAAACTAATGCACTTAAAATTATTTAATAAAAATATTAATATTTATTTCAAAGGGGTCCATAAAAATAATAATAAAAATTTATATCCATAAACATAAATCTAAAGTTTAACCATAAAAAAACAAGGTATTATAGTATATTCCTATAGAAAAGATAGAGTACTAAGTAAAAAAAAAATATGAGGAAAAAAATTGGATTACAATTTTTATTTTTATGGTTAATTGCGACATACAATATTTTTAATTGTTATATTATTTTGAAGGCAAGTAGTGGTATTATTATTATTATATTATTTCAATTATATGATTGTATTTTTTTAGTTTTAAAGAAGGGCTCAAAGTTAGCAATTCAATTATATTGATTGCATTTTTTTAGTTTGAATACTATTTTTTAATATTATGATTGTGAGAATAAAAATAATAGTATTTTGATAATATTGGTAAAACAATATATGAAGAGGTTCAAAATCCCTTTACTTTTTAATTAATAAAAAAATTGGTAAAACAATAACCAAAGGTTATATAACCGTGATGAATAATTAATTCCTCAACTTTTTATTATAAACAACTCTATTCTATTCATAATTGAAAATATTCTTTAAACTCTAATTAATTTTATCTAAATTTCTTTCCATTTACATAAAGATAATAATAAAAAATAAAATACATTAATTAATCAACTTACTCAAAATTATTTTTAAAATTTTATTTTATTAAAACAATACATATAAATTTTATAAAATATAAATATTTAATAATAAATACAAATTATATAAAATAAAGATATTTACATTTATATATACACTGAATAATAATCATTTAAAATTAAGTAATATACTTAAAAATAAATATTAAGTTAAACAATTTTAATTTCAAATTAAAAGGGTAACAGTTGTTAATGAGCAACATATAATATATATGTGCACGTAAATACATAAATTATGGATTTGACACTACAGATTACTGGTGGTGGTGTGACAGAATGTTAGAGGTGGAAGGATGGGCATGGCATGGTAAGTCATCGAATGCCCATGCCTTTTGTAGGCTGGGCAGCCATTGCCTTAATATTGCTTCTGCACTCACCATTTAAGGATACATTTATAGCACATGAAATCATCAGATTTCTTAAACACTTAGTCTTTGTCAAGGTTTTCATTTATTGTGAATAGATTGAAGGAGTAGTTGTACGTAGATTGGTTTTACACAAGTTTACGTGTATGTCAAAATTTTCATTTATTGTGAATAGATTGAAGCTACAATTCTATTGATTTTATACAGGATTTTCATTTATTTTGAATATATTGAAGCATAAAAAAATTGATTTTACAGAAATTGTGTTCTATTATCAACGCTGAATATATATAGTTTTAAGTATTGTGGAGAAAGGAAAGGAAAGGAAAAGTCCTTTTATAGTCTACGATACGAGGCGGTCTATTTTTGGGTCTACAGATGGCTTACAGTATATGAGACTCTTTGTACTCCCAATTTTGAGGGAGACAACTAATTCGTGCTCCACAATACGAGGTGTACATACCTTACCTCCTACAAAATTTGAACTTGTGACCTCTCTTTCAGAAGTACACGTTCTCCACCACTAGACCAATTCAAGTGTACAACAATCAAGTTCTCTTCCGAGATGATCTTATTGTTTCTCAAATATTTTTGAATTTCAATGTAAAATAATCAAGCTATACAATTAATGAACATTATTGGAGTAATAAGGTCCACAAGTTGAATAAGGCTCTTTATGAAATCAAGTAAACCCATAGAGAGTTCTATAGTAGGATATATTGTTACTTTTTCTAGAAAAAAATCACTTTCGAAAGAAGTGAAAGTGAGCTCACACTCAATATGAAGTTTTGAATTATAGAAAATTTACTTATAATCTATCTATGTGTTGATGGTTTGATTTATGCAAGAAATAGTAGTTTTAATGGATGAGTCTATGAAGAATGAATTTGAAATGGTAGATTTGGGTTTGAAGCACTATTTTCTTGGAATAGAAGTAAGACAACTAAATAATAACACTTTTATCTAATAACGGAAGTGTGCTATTGATCTACTTGATAAATTTGGGAATTTTTTTTTGCAAACTCCTGGAGATGACTATGAACATAAATGACACCCATAAGTTGAATAAGGCTCTTTATGAAATCAAGTAAGTGCATAGAGAGTGATATAATAGGATATATTGTTATTTTTTAGAAAAAAAAACTCATGGATATGTCTATGAACATAAATGAGATGTTTATGAACATAAATGAACATCTATTTTTTAATTTTAATGTAAAACAATCAAGTTATATAATCAATGAACATTGTTGAAGTAGTAAGGCCCACAAGTTGAATAAGGCTCTTTATGAAATCAAACATATTGAGAGTGCTATAGTAGGATATATTGTTATTTTTTAGAATTTTTTATTTAAAAGAAGTGAAAGTGAGCTCACACTCAATATGAAGTTCTGAAGTATAGCAAATTTACTTATAATCTATCTATGTGTTGATGGTTCGATTTATGCAAGAAATAGTAGTTTTAATGGATAAGTCTATGAAGAATGAATTTGGAATGGTAGATTTGGGTTTGAAGCACTATTTTCTTGGAATAGAAGCAAGACAACTAAATAATAACACTTTTATCTAATAACGGAAGTGTGCTATTGATCTACTTGATAAATTTGGGAATTTTTTTTTGCAAACTCCTGGAGATGACTATGAACATAAATGACACCCATAAGTTGAATAAGGCTCTTTATGAAATCAAGTAAGTGCATAGAGAGTGCTATAATAGGATATATTGTTATTTTTTAGAAAAAGAATAACTCATGGAGATGTCTATAAACAGAAATGGGATGTTTATGAACATAAATGAACATCTATTTTCAAATTTTAATGTAAATCAATCAAGTTATACAATTAATGAACATTGTTGAAGTAGTAAGGCCCACAAGTTGAATAAGGCTCTTTTTGAAATCAAGTAAGCACATGGGTATGTGCAAGATCATGATGGGCCAAAAAGTGGCGATATGTAAGCCATATGATGGCCCATGTGGCTGACAACTTTTTTTTATCCAAAATTGATGAAACGAAAAGGGTTTTTAGAGGAGATTCTCAACTTTCCACCAATATAAATTATGCTTTACTTTGAATTTAATAAATAATTATTATTCAATTTTTATTAAAATTATGAATAAAGTCCTGATTGATAGGCTGATTGAAAAACATCTATAACTTTCAAACGGTATCACATTTTTCCAATCCGAAACATGTGTCACATTCTATGCTTCACATACTATAGGATTAAAAAAAAAAGTTGAATTTCTTGATTTTTTGACCAAGTTAAGGTGGTTAGATAGACAAGCTTTTATATTTTTTAAAAGTTGTAATAAAAAATTCATAATTAATTATTTACTTGGAAAAAATTTATAAAAAAATATGCATCACATTAGGAAATGAGTCCTCTACTTATATCTAAAATATTGTAAAAAAATATTATAATTTTATTGTGGTTAGAGTGGTTAGATAGACACCTACTTCTTATTTTTCCCCAGAAATTTAAATACTACTGCATTGAAATTTCAAATTTTTACCAAATAGATTTTTTTTTTTTTAAATAAAGGTCTATTAGTTGAGACACTACATTCAATTTTATACAGATTCTATTTTTTAATTTTTTTGAAATAATATAGATAACTTATTCAAATGTTTACGTCAATTTGTCTAACTCTGATTTTTTGTCTTTTTATTGCCACTTAAGGACCTGTTTTTTCCATGATGATCCTGCACATACCCACATAGACATTTCTATAGTAGGATATATTGTTATTTTTTAGAATTTTTTATTTAAAAGAAGTGAAAGTGAGCTCACACTCAATATGAAGTATATGAAATTTACTTATAATCTATCTATGTGTTGATGGTTTGATTTATGCAAGAAATAGTAGTTTTAATGGATGAGTCTATGAAGAATGAATTTGGAATGGTAGATTTGGGTTTGAAGCACTATTTTCTTGGAAAAGAAGTAAGACAACTAAATAATAACACTTTTATCTGATAAGGGAAGTGTGCTATTGATCTACTTGATAAATTTGGAATACAAAATTGCAAACTCATGGAGATGACTATGAAGATAAATGAGGCCCACAATTGTTGGAGTAGTAAGGCCCACAAGTTGAATAAGGATCTTTATGAAATCAAGTAAGTGCATAGAAAGTGCTATAATAGGATATTTTGTTATTTTTTAGAAAAAAAATAACTCATGGAGATGTCTATGAACATAAATGACATGTTTATGAACATAAATGAACACCTATTTTCGAATTTTAATGTAAAAAAATCAAGTTATACAATTAATGAACATTGTTGAAGTAGTAAGGCCAACAAGTTGAATAAGACTCTTTATGAAATCATGTAAGCACATAGAGAGTGCTATAGTAGGATATATTGTTATTTTTTAGATTCTTTTTTTTAAAAGAAGTGAAAGTGAGCTCACACTCAATATGAAGTTTTGAAGTATAGAAAATTCACTTATAATCTATCTATGCGTTGATAGTTTGATTTATGCAAGAATTAGTAGTTTTAATGGATGAGTCTATGAAGAATGAATTTGAAATGGTAGATATGGGTTTGAAGCACTATTTTATTGGAATAGAAGTAAGACAACTGAATAATAACACTTTTTGTAACGTACTAACCCTTCAATAAAGTAAAAATTTCTAATTTTACACCATACGAGTAAATAAACCACATAACAAGTTAGTGAAATAAAAAAGTTATTTCTTTATTGAGAAAATATGAACAAGATGCTATATCCAATTACAATAAAGATTCCATTTCATTACAATAACTACACAAGTTACAATTATACAGGAATACATACACTTACACACATAGCTCCAATGATCTTTAGAACTAGTAGTTCTAAGATGGTCCAAGATCTTTCCTTTCAAATATTGGTTCTTTTGTCACCTGCTATGGAGGATAAGCATCACTCAGACACTTTTCCACTATCCACAGACTCATAATGTGGTCCCCCGCACATCTATCATTCGATAGATGTCCCTTCCCTTTGATGAAGAGATTGGTAGAGTAATCGATAACGAAAACCAACTGAGCATAGTGGTGTGTCCTACATAACTAGAAATTTGCAATGCCACAATCCTGAACTAGCATGTAATACTGGACCACAGTGAATTGACAGTGTTAGTCTCGGTAGTCACACAATCTAGAGTGGAGTCTTAGACATTCACACTAATTTGATCAAATATTTTTATATAGTAAACGACTGAGAGTCATCTATCACATACACTACTCAAATCTGATTTGACTTAAGGCTATCTTAAGCTATGCATAGGTATTTCCTTCAATGGATAGTCCCATTATCCCAAATAACCTACAACCATATTAATCTACTTGGAATTAACTACTTAACTAGTAAGTACACAAACTAGGTATTTCCTCAATGGATAGTCCATCATTCCAAAAGATAACCTACATACTTGGATAACCCTACTTACATTTTAAGTATATAATCCCTCTCCCATTCTAGATGATCTCTCCTAGGAGTAAACTCAAGCTTTCCTAGTTAAATCAATAACTTAGCTAAGTGTTCCATATGTTCCTTTCATGTTCAATCATACCTAGTATGTAATACTTATGATAAACACGCATCTCCTACTATGGAGTAAATACAAACACATTGTAACCCATGTTCAAACATATCTAGTACAATTGAATACCTATGGCAAGAAATCTTTTTGACATATCTAGTATAATTAAGTACTTGTGTCGAGTAATCTTTCCTATCATCGAGTACTAAAAACCACAATATAAAACAACCTAAAATCTTCAATTCCCTTTCCAAAATAATCTAAATTCTCTAATGCATATACTGGAAAAGACCTCTCAACCATGCATACAAGAATTATCTTTCAAAATTAAAATAATCAAAGAAGAGATCCTCATGCCTGTTATCGCTTATACAAATTAATGGAAACAATGCAACCTTCTCCAACAACAATCACCTTCTCCAACAACAATCAACTTCTCACAAATAGCTAACAAATTCTCTCAAACAACTCTATCTCACTTGTTGATAGCTTACTTCTCTCAAACACTAATGATACCTCTTACTCAAAATAGATCACTTTATTCCTCACTCATAAAACAAGACAATATGGTTGGTAATAACTTAGAAGTGATGAACATCAAAAGACATATATCTCTTGGGTAAGAATGTGTCTCTCACAAGTGAAAATAGAAGAATAATAATAATCCTTTCAAATGAAATGGTACGACTATTTATAGAGTAGCCAAGAATTAAAAAATCCTACAGTTTAGGCATGTAAAGTGACAACAAGCTTCATGCAAAGCAAAACAACAATAAGGTGGCGATGAATAAAGCTCAGACGCAACAAAACCTCCAACTGACTGACTTACCTCTTTGACAACAATTCAAAGACCAATTCAAAAATCACATGGAGAATTCAAATTCTTCTCTAGCAAAGACATCTACAAGAAAATGCTTCAAGAGGTGGTGCCAAAGCCTCTTTTCTACTATTAAGTTGGCATAGTTTCAAAAGGAGTTAAATATTCAATCATATTTTTGCAACACTTAGCAACTATCGACTAAAATAAAGGATGAGTCAATTTTCCCAATGTTATCATGGAATCTAGCAGCACTCGATCCACAGATAACCCCCCTATGAAACTTGTCTCTTTCATAGGTTTGTGATGTTCCAGGATGCAAAACAAGGTGAATTTCAATCCACCTCAAAGTGCATTCCAGGGTCTCAAACAATCTGTCTGAGCATTCCTCTGTATTTTTCTATCGAAGACCTTCGAAACAATATCTTTGCGAGGTCTAGATGTCAAGACTTTTTCAAAATTGTGAAAAGAGTAGGAGTGCTAAAAAACAACGCTCCTACATATTGATGTAAAATTTTCTAAGTGTTAAGTGGACAAGCGCTAAAAATCAGCGCTTGTGCATTTTTGTCAAAAGTCAGTTTTTGGTGCACAAGCGTTGATTTTTAGCGCTTGTACACTTTTTCTCTATACTTCTACATTTTTTGTCAAAAGTCATTTTTTTGTGCACAAGTGCTGATTTTTAGCGCTTGTGCACTTTTTCTCTATACTTAGTCAAAATAATGCCTGGGCGGTGATTTTGATCTCCTATGCACTTCATGTTTTTCACTAAGTGTGAGACTAAGTGTCAGGGCACTGATTTTTAATGCCTTGACACATTTTGAAAAACTTCATGGACATGTAAGGGTGTTGATTTTCAAAGCCCTTACATCTGAAAACATCTCTCTAAGTGTAGGAGCACTGATTTTCAGTGCTCCTACACATTTTGCAATTTTTTCCTTAAACACTTCCAAATCGCTCCGTTTTCGCTTTGGACCTTGTTTCTTTTCTCCTGCATCTTTTTTCGTGCCTTGTTTCTTTGTTCATGCTTGCTCAACATTGTTTGCTCACTTCACACTTCCTAATGTTTCTTTTCCTACTAATGCCTATTGATTCATCATCCTTGCAGTTTCTTTCTAGATATCATCAATTGGTCCTCAAGGTGTTTTCCCATGTACAATGGTGCTCTCCAAGGTAGATGAAATAAAGGACACTGAGGTCGATCATCAGGACCTCGAAGACTTCGTGAAAAGGATTGAGAAAAATCCTCTTGAAGAATCCCTGAGGGACATTATACACAACAATCTACATCTGGTATCTACGTTCCTGAGTTATGTACACAATACAGAGTTCATCCTCTAAGTTGCAAACCATTACATCAGGGAAAGAAAAAGTGTGATAGACTCCTCTGGTTCGGTGGAAATGAGACTTAATCCTAATTTCTCTGATATTGTTTTCAGATTTCCACACATGGAACAATACTTAGAGACCTCTATTCAGCAGGCACAAGAATTCTATGACTCAGATCCTAATAAAGCTAAGAACTTGATTAATAGTTAGTGGTTGAAAGAACCTAGACATACTATCTCGAGATGGTCAAAAGGACTTCGATGAGGTGAATTCAAGGAGGATTTCAGGGACATGATCACTCTCCTAAGCAGGGTAAAAGGCTTATCATAATCATCTCATTTTCATGAATGGATGTATGAACACATTCAGATCATACAAATAAAGAAGGCTCACATTGACCAGGGAACTCAAATCAGTGATGAGATCCATGAGGAGATAATAAATTTTTACCAACCAATTTGAAGTTCTATATGATTTCTTATTTGGTTTATGTCGTAGCCGTGATGAGACAATTCACAAGACTTTCCATGAAAGGGAACCGACACTCTATACCAATGTATAAGTATTTCTATCAATTGGAGCTAAAGGAGAGTCTTCACCATTTTAGAAGGGTCACAAATGCCTTCTTCACACCTCTTCTATACAATTTTGATCCAATTCTTAAAAAAAGAGAGTGTTCGATGAGGCCTATATAGTGGTAAGCAAGGTTGGGTGCATTTTCTTACATTTTCCAACTTTCACTTACATGAGGGTAGGATGCTACACTGGGTGGCCTTACATGTTGTTCAGATATCCCTCAAACAAGTGGGTACTCATGGAGTTATGCAAATAATTAATTTTAGTTCACAAAGAATGAATGAGGATCCATAAACCGGGATTCAAGTTTCCACTAACGATTGGTAGTTATACCATCAATAGTGTGCAAAAATCCAAATCATTCTATGCAGAAATGTAGGTCATGACCATAAGGACTTATAAATCCATATTTGACTTCGATTTTTGGAATGTAAAAAAGAATTTGAAAAAGGATCACAACCACAAGTACTGCTTTGAAGACATTTGGATTGATTGCAGAGATGAAGAGTTTGTTCACAAAGTGGATTATTGCAGGTTAACCGTGCAACAGATCAGGGATCTTGGTGTTGCTGAACTGCCTGAGGATTTCACAGATCCTGGTGACACAATGAATGCTGCCTATGATGAAGACGAGATTTCTCTAGGAAACCCTTTCCTACAGTACAGTGGTCTAAGAAGGAATGTGTCTTCATCAGGGAGAGGCTTTATTCCATATTGGATAACACTACAGAATGGTTACACAAACATGGTTTCTAGATGAAATCCTTCAAGATAGAGTCAAAAGGAGAAATACCTAGAGTAGAATTCATCCAACAATAGGAACTCCGCATGAAAGATAAGCACCTACGACTATTCCTTGTTCTTCCTGAAGAGGCCCTAGAATAAAGCTCACTATTGGCAAGAAGGATACATGGGTAGTTCAAGAAGAAGAAGCCACATAATCTTAAACATCTCAACCAAAAGGAGAAGGGACTATTTCTAAAGAGATTGATCTTGAAGAAGAAGAAAATTCAAGCGAAGAATATTCTGAAGAAGAAGATTCTCAAGAAGAAGACTCTGATGAGGAAGAAGATTCACTAGGTGAACAAGAGTCTGAAGGTCAAGAAGGTGATAAATAGGAAATCAGGCATGGCAAAGAACAAACACTATCTCCACATGAGAATGTTGTGGAGGATCTACCTCACACATCATCACCCATGACTTCAAATTTTCCTTACAAACCTCCTAATCCAAACACTCCTCCACCACCTTTTCCTACATCACCTCCTCCCATATCTACCATACACGCAGTGAACGTCCCCATTCATCCTGCAACATCAACCATACTTGATACTCCTCCGTCAATTTCAAATATGCAAACGGTTGATGTTTTGACAAGTCCTACATCATCTATTCCGATCTTGTCATCTCCCTCCTATGACATCACTTCTTAGGCTGAATTCAACAGGTTCATGCATGAATCTTTACATGGTCAACTCGATATGCAATCTAATAGTGCAGTCATGAAAAACACTACTCTAATTTTCACCCGTACCAGTCATTTCAGCAGAAGCAGTTGTGCCAAAAGAGTTGACAGTCAGCCAAGAAGCTTATACTTCATCTCTTCCCCCTTGGTTGGTATCTCAAGTATCAAAGAGAAAAAATAAAATGATCTCTCCAGAGGACCTCAATCTTGAAGAGATAGCCCATCCAGAAGCCAAGGGGAAGAAAAAGGCCAAGGTACATTCCAGACTCCATGTTGACAAATCTGGTCAAACATTTGTAGAGATTGGCATAACGCCTCAAGAGGAAGGAGATGCGAATATGGAGGATTACACTGCAACGAGAGTCCAACTTGGAAAAGTCATGTATGAAAGTGCAAAGGCAGATGCACAAGTAGTACTGGATGCATTGGTAGGAAGGCTTGGCAAAATGGATCAAGTCTGAGATATGTACAAGAAAAAAGTCGAATGATATGCAACTATTTTGAGGAGACTTGCAAACTCTTTAGGAAATATCCAACCCATGGCTATTGAAAACCTTGAAGAACCAGTAGTATAGAAGGTAGAAAAGGTGACTTCCAAAGGTAAAGCACTGTATGATTTCATTGATGAATTAATACAAGACGGTTCACAGGTAATAGTTGCTATAGATGAGAAGGCCACACAAATATCCCAACTCAAATTAGAGGTTGATAAGGAGGAAAGTTTTCTTGCTCAAGAGAAAAAAGGGATGAAAAAATTCCTATCATTTTGGTCACAGATGAAACAAGTGAATCTCAATAAATTTTTACAAGTTGGGGTAATTCCCGACAAGGAAAAATATGTAGAGGTAAGAGAATCACTCAAGCATTGTATCCATGTGATCAAAGCTCTTATCGAAGATCTTCACCATGTTCAAGAAGATATCGAAGGACATCGTTCTATCCTAGAGAAGGGAATCAAGGAGTTGATAGGAAAATTTCTTGAAGAAAACCATATTTTCCTTCTAGCCAATGAACTTTCTAGGATTTACAAAGAAGTCGTTATGCAACAAGTGGAGGATACCAATTTTTCCAAAGCCTCCACACATGTCATTTGTGATATATGACTGACCATTCATAATCTTAACATGCATCTTCATAGGTGCAAGAAAATTCATTCATCCACCAGAAGGTCAATAACAAGAAATCACACCCTTGTAGATTACATAGTCGACCCAGATGATGCGTTCATACAGGAGACCAAGAAGAAGTATGAAGACTTTCATGCCCAATGCAAGGAACCATGAAGACTCTTGATCTCCAGCGTTAAAATTTTTTATGCTTCTGTTTATGCATCTTGTAAATATATTTTGACATCTTAAATGTCTATTTGGCAAATGTAATTACACTAAAAATATGAGATGTACTTTCACAGCTCGATGGATTACATTTTGAGTAAGTCAAAGTTAGGGTTTCCTAAATTATCTCACCTAACTTTCCTAATTTTACTCAATTTATTTCCTAGATTAGCTCTTCCCTCTCTTTATAAATAAGAGGGATTTCTATTGTAATCTTTACCTTTAGTATTTTGCAACAAAGTGCTTCCCTTTTGAGAAACAAACATTGAGACTTTGTGTTCAATTTTATGAATCTAAATTTGATCAATAAAGAAGGAAGTTACATACCAGACTTTGTGTTGAAATCAATTCTCTTATGGTTTCAGTAAGATTGGTGGTGATTAGTAGATGAGATCTAAAGTGCTTCGAATAAATTTATGTAAACTTTGTGTTAAATTCTTTATTTGGATTTACGTTTATGTTTGGTTAACTATTGTTGAATGATCTACAAGACTTTGTGCTTGTAATTGTTCATGTTGTTCTTGGAATTGTTGTATCTAAAATACTTTGTTCTTCTAATACGACAAATGGTACATCTCTCACAGATCCATTAGTGAAAAAGCTACGGAATGAATTTTTACCTTCGTGAGCTTTCCTTTCCCATTTTATTGTTATTATTATCATACCGGGTATCTCTACTCTTTTCTTTGATAAGATAGAGGTATTGGCATTATTTCTTGTTTCTAGTTTAAAGTTAATTTGAATTAGAGCTATCAACTGTGAAGCATTGTAAAACATCTTCTCTGAAAAAAGAGAGAAGCATGAATGTAACACCCCTCCCCCCATCTCATAGTTGTAGTGTACATTTTGTGAATACTTAGCTAGTTTTAATTAGTTTTTGTAAGCAGTAAGAAGGGCACCTCCCCTTTCTGAGAGGAGAGATTATATCTCACACAACTATGGTTGAAATCTAGGTTGTGTAATCTATTGAAAGGATGATTACATAATTTTCACTCAACACCCAAATTAAGATGTTGGACTAAGTCCACATTATTCTCATTCACTGCATTGACCAAGTCAAAGTTTAGCAGATTAAAAGTATTCCTACGTTTTCAAATATGTGACATGGCGAGATATATGTGGGTTTACCTACAAAGCTGTGAAAATTTCCAAATCATCTTCGAACTTCGTAGTCATTGATGATTGTCATCGGCCTTTATTTCCATGTTCACTAAACGTCAAAAGTATCCTTTTAAATCGGCTTCAATGAAAGTAGTCACAAACAACTTTCATTCGGCTTCCACATAAATTATGATTTGGTGAAAGTATACTTAATAGACTCTACTATATAGTCTGTTCTTTTATCTAGCCACATGGTTTCCTGCTCCCAACTTATCTTGTATGGCTTTAATAAGCATTTCTCCATACTCCATGTGCAAAATAATATTCTTTGACTAAGTCTTTACCTTATATGTGTTCCAAGCTTAATGTACTTGTTAATTGCTTATAGTACATCTATAAATGTATTCTAGCCAATTGATTTGACTTTTATTTAATTATCATTTATATATACAAATATATATTTTTTTATATACAAGTACACACATATATATATGTCCACAAATAGATTTAATGCTATTACATATATATTTATATATGCATACATATATATATTTATATATATATATATTCCATGATAATCAAATATGTTTATATTTGATATTCTAAGAATTCAAATAAGTAAACATTCTCATGATAATGGCAACCCTATTGACTTATACATATTTATATATATAATTTTCCACACAATATATACCCATTCCATTGGATGTATAGCTCTTATTATCATATTCCACAAATAATAATACGTGTATATTTTCATACACATATACTTATATATGTACACTTCTCCAATAATCATTAATGCTTGCAAGTGTATTTGTGTATATATACAAGCATATTCATTATATGGTAGTACGATAGTCAAGTAATCCATTTAATATCGAATGATTATGAGCTTGTGAATATATTCACACATATATTTACATATAGTAATTTCCTCGTGTATGTACCTCTGTGAGTATTGATACTCACATACATGTGCATTTGCTAATGCTCTCATACATGGGTTTATGTATATGTATTTATATGTATGCCTATATACATGCTATGTTTTACATTCATTATGAAATGACGTAAAGGTAACCATTCACAAAGCCCAAAGACACAATAAACCACACAAAAAAGAACAAAAGTATAAGGGAGGACTCAAAATCTCAAACAAATAAACATCACCCAATAATACACTCCAAAGTAAACAAGACCTTTACTAATACAAATAATTCAAACTAGGGATGACTTATCAACTTCCCACATCTATGTCAAGACTCAACCAAAATACTGTGGTGTGTGTATGCTCAGATAGTTTACGTTACCGGTTATTCGACCAAGTTCTTCTCTCGAGTGATACTTCCCCTCTACCTAGAGGAATGAACATTTATGTGCAACCACTAACACATGCCTACGATAGTTAATTTTTTCAAAACATATGCAGTATATATAAAAATTTCCAAAGTTAGAATAATAATAATTCAATAACCTTCCATTCACATATATGAAGTAGGGTAAGTGCACCAATCTGTGACACAATTTTGGCTCTTAAGATGCCACTTTTTTTTCTTTTTTTCTTTTTTTTCTGAAATTAGCAAAATCTGATTTGCACGAGAAAATGAAGATAGTTATGCTCAAAATTTCAAGATGCGGCAAGGAAAAAATTTGAAGTGCTCTGATTCTAGTTTCTAAGCTACTATTGTTTTTTTAAATTAATAAAGATTAATCTCAAAAGGCAACACAGGTCTTGTTTTTATCAAAAAAATAGCATAGTGCCTGAGGGCTCCCCCCTTTTTGATTGATTTTTTTTTTTAATTTAAAAAATATTAATGGTGAGAAATTAGCTAACACCATTTTGTTTATCCTCATTCTTTCGGATAATTTTTTTAATGAATATATAATATTTTATGAATTTTCAAAGTGGACACATCTTGAAAAGCTAAAATTTGAGCATGCTCCCCCCTAAATTTTATGCAAACTAATCGAAAATTGATTCTTTTTTTTTCATCATGTGAAGAATGGAGTCTAGTTTCAAAAAATGTAATTTTTTTCACGTTTCGATGAATGGGTAAAAATCTATCCTAAAACTAGCACATGTTGGTTTTTGACCAAAAATAGAGGCATTTACAATAGAAGCCATGGATCAAAACCTTAACTAAATCAAAATGAAAAAAGAATTATATATTTAGATAGCTAAGAGAGAATTATATATTTAGATAGCTAAGAGAGAGGTTAACTCTATCATGGTTTTTTTATTAACTTTTATTGAAATACGTGCAAATGAGATGTGAAGCACAGACGAAAAATATGAGAAAATTTGGCAAATCTTGTCAATTAACACGTCCAAAGCAAGCCATTTGGCGAGCGCCAAATTTGACACTCACCAAATGACTCATCACATTTGGTGAGCGCTAAATTTGGCACTTGCCAAATGGCCTCCTTTGCACAGAACTAGAATTTACCCTCTTTAGTGAACAACTTTGACAATGCTTAGAGTGCACAATTTATGATCGTAGATGGATAGTCAAGATTTTACCTTTCATACCTTCTCTAACTCATTACCATAACTTGATAACTCTTTATCTCTCTGAAGTCTCTATCTCTCAAGTCTCACTCCCTCCCATGTGACCTAGACTACTCTCTCAGTCCAATCCCCTCTCTTAGGTCTCTTTCCCTCCCACATAGGTACCTAAATAAATCTATCTCACTCTCCCTCTCTCTCTCTCTCTCCCTCTTTTGTCTTTTTGTCTCTCTCACTTGATCTCCCTCTCTTAGGTTGTTATCTTTCTCTCTGTCTCTCTCTCTCAAGTCTCTCCCTCTTGTCCCCTCTCCCTATCTTAGGTTTGTCACTCAGTCACTCCCTCTATCTCTCTCCCATTCCCTCCCTCTCACTCACTCTATATCTCTCCCTCTCTCTCACTCTCTCTCTTGAGTATCTCCATCCCCCCTCTCTCTCTTTCTCACACACACACACTCCCTCTCTCTCTCTCCCACTCCCTCTCTCTCTCACTCTCTCCAACTCTGTCTCTCTCCCTCTCTCTTAGGTATCTCCCTTCCACCCCCTCTCCCTCTCTCTCTCTCAAGTATCTTTGTCCTACCCACTCTACCTCTCTCTCTTTGTCAAGTCTCCCCCTCCTACCTCCTCTCCCTCTCACAGTCACTCCCTCTATCTCTCTTCCACTCCCTCCCTATCTCACTCCCTCTATCCATCTCCCTCTACGTCTCCATCTCTCTCAAGTATCTCCCTCCCACCACCTCTCCATCTCTCTCTCTCATCCCGCTCTCTCTCATGCCCTCTATCTCTCTCCCACTCTCTCCCCCCTCTCTCTCTCTCTCAAGTATCTCCCTCCCACCCACTCTCACTCCCTCTTTGTCTCTCAAGTCTCCCCCTTATACCCCCTCTCACTCTTTTAGGTCTCGCTTTGTCTCTCTCACTCACTCCCTCTATATCTCTCCCACATCCTCTCTCTCTCTCTCACACTCACTCTAACTCCCTCTATCTCTCTCCCTCTCTCTCAGATATCTCCCTCCCACCCCCTCCCACTCTCTCTCTCCCTCTATCTCAAGTATCTCCCCCCACCCCCTCCATCTCTCTTGAATCCCTCTATCCCGAGTACTCCCTCTCCATATTTCAAGTCTCTCTCTCTCACTACTTGTATCTATCACATCCCTCTATCTCTCACTCCCTCTCTCTCCCACTCCCTCTCTCATTCCCTCTATCTCTCTCCCTCTCTATCTCTCTCACTCCCTCTATCTCTCTCCCTCTCTCTCTCTCTCCCTCTCCCTCTCTCTCTCTCTCTCTCTTCCTCTATCTCTCTCCCACTTTTTATCTCTCGCTTTGTCCCAGGTCTCTCCTTCCCACCCTCTCTCCCTCTTTCTCTCTCTCAAGTATCTCTGTCCTACACCATCTTCCTCTCTCTCTTTGTCAAGTCTCCCCCTCCTACAACCACTCCCTCTCACAATGACTCCCTCGATCTCTCTTCCACTCCCTCCCTCTCTCACTCCCTCCCTCTCTCTCTCCCTCTCCCTCTCTCTCTCTCTCTCAAGTATGTCCCTCCCACCACCTCTCTCTCTCTCTCAAGTAGAGGGTTTAGGGATTAAGGGTTAATGATTGAGGGTTTAGGGATTAAGAGGGTATGGGGGTTGAGGGATTAAGAGGGTATAGAGACTGGGGGATTAGGGTATAAGGGTTGAGGGATTAAGATTGTAGAGGGGTTGATGAATTAGGGTTTAAGGGTTGAGGGGTTGAAGGATTAAGAGGGTATAGGGGTTGAGGGATTAGGGTTTAAGGGTTGAGGGTTGAGGGTTGAGGGATTAAGAGTGTATAGGGGTTGAGGGATTAGGGTTTAAGGGTTGAGGGTTGAGGGTTGAGGGATTAAGAGTCTATAGGGGTTGAGGGATTAGGGTTTAAGGGTTGAGGGTAGAGGGATTAAGAGGGTATGGGGGTTGAGGGATTAGGGTTTAAGGGTTAAGGGTTGATGGTTGAGGGATTAAGAGGGTATATGGGTCGAGGGATTAGGGTTTAAGGGTTGAGGGTTGAGGGTTGAGGGATTAAGAGGGTATGGGAGTTGAGGGTTTAGGGTTTAAGGGTTAAGGGTTAAGGGTTGATGGATTAGGGTTTAAGGGTTGAGGGATTAAGAGGGTATGGGGGTTGATGGATTAGGGTTTAAGGGTTAATGGTATAGGGTTTACGGTTTAAGGGTCCCACTCCCTCTCTCAGGTCTTCCCCCCACAATAATTGAATAAATTCTTTCCCTCTCCAGTTTGTCTCTCTCGGGTCTCACTCCCTCCCATGCTACCTACACTAATTTGTGTCACTCCAATGCCCTCTCTCACAATCCCTCTTTGTCAGGCCTCACTTACCTCCCACCCTAATTTCTTAGGTCTCTCCTTACCACCCCCTCTCTCCCACTTTGACTCCCTTTCCTTCTCTCTCAGGTGTCTCCCTCCCATCCTCTCTTCCTCTCTCTCTTAGGTTTTTCCCTCCCATGCCCTCTCCCTCCCCCCCTCTCTCTCAAGTCTCTCCCTCCTACCACCCCTCTCTCTCTCCCACTCCCTCTCTCTCTCTCTCAAGTATCTCTATCCTACCCCCTCTCCCTCTCTCTCTTTGTCAAGTCTCCCCCTCCTACCCCCTCTCCCTCTCACAATCACTCCCTCTATCTCTCTTCCACTCCCTCCCTATCTCACTCCCTCTATTTGTCTCCCTCTACCTCTCCATCTCTCTCAAGTATCTCCCTCCCATCAGATCTCCCTCTCTCTCTCAAGTCCCTCTCTCTCTCTCATTCCCTCTATCTCTATCCCACTCTCTCTCCCTCTCCCTCTCTCTCAAGTCTCTCCCTCCCAAACACTCTCCCTCCCTCTTTGTCTCTAAAGTCTCTCCCTTATACCCCCTCTCCCTCTTTCAGGCCTCTCTTTGTCTCTCTCACTCACTCCCTCTATCACTCTCCCACATCCTCTCTCTCTCTACTCCCTCTCTCTCTCCCTCTCTCTCCCCTTCTCTCCCATATATCTCCTCCCACCCCCTCCCAATCTCTCTCTCCCTCTATATCAAGTATCTCCCCCAACCCCCTCCATCTCTCTTGAATCCCTCTATCCCGAGTAATCCCTATCCATCTCTCAAGTCTCTCTCTCTTACTCCTTGTATCTCTCCCATCCCTATATCTCTCACTCCCTCTCTCTCCTACTCTCTTAGGTCTCTCCTTCCCACCCCCTCTCTCCCACTTTGTCTCCCTCTCCTTCTCTCTCAGGTGTCTCCCTCCCACCCTCTTTCCCTCTCCCTTTCTCTTAGGTTTCTCCCTCCCACCCCCTCTCCCTTCCTCTCTCTCACTCTCTCTCTTCATCTCTATGTCTCTCCCTCTCTCTCTCCCATTCCCTCTCTCTCTCACTCCTCTATCTCTCTCTCCCACTTTGTCTCTCTCCTCTCTCTCTCACTCCTCTATCTCTCCCCCTCTCTCTCTCTCTCTCCTTCTCTCTCAGGTGTCTCCCTCCCACCCTGTCTCCCTCTCTCTCTCTTAGGTTTCTCCCTCCCATGCCCACTCCCCCCCTCCTTTTTCTCTCTCTCAAGTATCTCCATCCTACCCCCCCTCTCTCTCTCCCACTCCCTCTCTCTCACTCCCTCTATCTCTCTCCCACTTTGTCTCTCTCCCTCTCTCTCAGGTCTCTCCTTTTCAAAACAACATATTTGGCGAGCGTCAAATGTGCTTTACCTTGAAATGATAAAATAAGGGTTGACCCCATGATTCAGGCCCACATTCTCCTATATTTGTCTAGTTCAATGCTTTATCCTAGTCAGAAACACCTTTTTTATGCAATTGAATTCATATTGTACCAATCTATGCTTGATCCATTACCTTTTTACCACCAATCTGCATGGTATACAACGTAGAAGAAGTCATTTTGAAGTTTCTACATCATTTTACATTATATGAGGTAATATATTCATTTTGGTAATATTGAAATGTTTATATTTAGTATATTTGTTTGTTTTTGACAATATAAACTAAATTTACTTAATGATTTTATTAATCATAACAATTGGACATAGAATTCAACATTGAATTAGATGGGATTTGCATTAAAAAGTTCAATTTTTATGAGTTTGAAGAACAAAAAAATTAAAAACATGACATTTAATTAACATAAATTTATTTATGAATTCTATTTGCATGGCTTATAGTAGTCCATTTCCAGCATGGCTAGTGGAATTCACTATATTTCATTCCTTTTTCAACTAATTTGGAAAACTTTTATTTTCATCTTATTTGGAAAACCTAATAGCTTTCATCAATGTTAATGCAAGTGTCCATTAATTTTTTTGTTCCATAAAAAAATCCCCTTCATCACATGTGCTTAGATAAATTCAAGTGAGTTGGCATAGTTTTTAATGCAAGTTTCCATTCATTCATACCATTTACCTTTCTAATAAATAAAAAAATGGGAAATTTTGTGCAATTGAGAATGCTTATTATCTTTCTAAGTTACCTCATTGCCAAAGAAATAGTGAATAATTATAAGATATAGCATCACAAACCCTTCTTTGAATTCATATTCTTCATGACTACGTTGACAATCAAAAATTTGGTTTTGAGAAAAATAAACACAAGATTCTCTAGTTTTCATTTAGGTGGAAACAACTTATACTCTAGGTTTGTGATGCAGAGCAGGGAGACAAAACCTTCAACAATAATAATTAGATCAGTTTCAAACAATCTTCAATCTCAAAAACCTCAATTCAATGTTGAACTGACCGATTCACATTCACTTCCTTGTAGCATTCACAATAGAGATATTTTTTAATATCTTATCATATATTAGTCACCGGAACCCTCTCTAATGCATCTAAACACTAAACCCTTGCTTTAGGCATTTCTATTCTTGAAACAAGGAAGGTTTATTCAAAATCAACGTTCCAAGCCTCTGGTGCAGGAGCACCTTGTAAGATCAATTTTGTCAAAAATGTCATCTTTAGTGAGCATGGTCAAGTGCTAGGATTTTAGTTAATGTCGAGTATATTGTGTTCAGTAAGGTCAATTAGACCATTTTAAAATTTATTTGGAGATAAGGGAGTTCAGTTGTGTCATAGCTTGGAATTTGGCTAAATGTGATCATAAAAGTTGCTAAAAGATGCAAAATTTGCAAAGTTCGAGGGAGTTGGAATGAAATAAAAATATTTATAATAACCTTCAATGCCTCGAAGGAGAGGTTTTTGGTTGATTTGTACCCCATTTTTTTAATCAAGAAGAATGTTATTTTCTAGAAATTTACTGGTTTCTCTCACTTTTCTTTTTTTTTTATGGCCTATACGGACTCTAAGATGATATGAAATTGGTTGGATGTTGTAGATTAATGAATGATCTTTCATTTTAATCTATTTAGAGGTTCTAACTCTTTGTATAGCGAAATTTATATTGTTTTTACTACTACTACCTACTTTCAGAGTGTTCTTGGATTGAAGGGTTTCATTATGTAATTCTACCCATTACACTTTTTCTACCTACAGTAACTTGTGGAATGGGTCCTCTAACGTTTAAAATACACACCTAACCTATTTAGAATGTTTTTAGGAGGTTGGGTGTTTGGGATGATGTTCTAAGACTGTAGCACGGTCTTTTCATGGTAAAAATTAGAGCTTCAAGTGGTGTTTTGACAAAATGTGGGAAGGATTGTCCATGTAATGTATTATTCACCATGTGCAGGGTCTGTTAAGTGTGTTTGGTGCTTTGTATGGGTCTAACAGGTCTAGGAGATAGGAGTTTCATTAAAACCCCAATTATTTTGCTTGAAATTGAGGGTTTGGTGTATTAGGGGTCTAGAGGTCTTGGACTTGGAAACAAATCGAGAAATTGGAGGTTTTGACAGATAAAATACTACTTTTTGAGGATTTTGAGTGAAGATATAGTCTTTAAAAGTTACTCTCTTTGTAAATTAGGCCAATTGAATAGCCTTTTCTAAGTTGGGTCTATTGGAAGCCAATGTTGGTCCAAAGGAGTTGATGTTGTGGTTTACCTATGTTTTATCTTACAAATGGGTATCTTAATCATCCCTGATTTTGTCAAGTGTTTTGGAAAATCTTGGTGAAAATGCTCTTGAACCGGGTTAACTATGCTACAAGGGAAAGCTTGGTAGAAGTTGGGATTTTTAGTTGAACATCTGATTTTGCTTTGGAATCTGATTGATTATCATTGATTTGCTATATTGAATGGTTTCCACCCCTCTTTGCATCAAAAATGGTGTTTCTTGGTAAGTTAAGTGATCAAGTTGTGTGTAAGTCTATTAAGAGACTTCCTTTAAATCTTTGAACAAGTTCATTGTGGATCCCTACATGTATTGCATCAGCCTCTAGGTACTTTTCCAACTCCTCAAACAAACTCAAAATACCCACTCTAATATCTAACTCTATAGAAATCTAACTCTATCATGTATGAAAAATATTGTGTAGCATAGACCTATTTGATAATTCCAAACAACTCGCTGCCTTCTTTCATAAAATGCTTTGTTGTGTTTCATATTCAATGCAATGTAATCAACGATATCAATATTTTCATAAAATACATTAATTACTTTTGTTCTATGTGTGTTTGTGAACATGTAGCATTCAAGGTCATGTCGAGGAAAGAACCGAAGCCTCTAACACTAGAAGAATGTGTCGTTAAAAATGCAAGAGAAGAGAATAAAAAAATGTAGCTCGTGAAGCAAAGGAATTGCAGCCCATACAACCAAAATATCTCATGCAATCTAAGAGAGATGTCAAATTGGAAAAACAAAGGGCACAAATGAGGAAATTTTGTGGAAGGACAAGAATTGATACCGAATTTGGGAGCACATCATCAACCATAGGTGAAGCTCAATGCACATCTCCAGTTGAAGACACATTGACAACAACATGTGGTTTTCCAGGTACATTGGAAATCACATCTCCAATTGAAGACACACCATCAAAAACATTGAGTTTTGTAAGTACATCAGCAAAGACATCTCTATTTGAAGGCACTCCATAAACGACATCTCAAGTTGGAGGCAAAACATCGTTTACATGTCAATCTCAAGGTATG
Organism: Sequoiadendron giganteum; assembly: GCA_007115665.2. NCBI lineage: Eukaryota > Viridiplantae > Streptophyta > Pinopsida > Cupressales > Cupressaceae > Sequoiadendron > Sequoiadendron giganteum. The sequence continues at coordinate 126,307,353 of CM021101.1, read as the reverse complement.
TCATCAATTGCACCTCCAATTGAAGGTACACGATCTATCCCTGATGTTGTTGACCTTCCCAATATTGACACAAATTTACATTTGAGAACTCCTCCTAGAGTTTTGCATAGAAAACCTACATTTTTTATTGATATTTATTCCAATGTTTTGAAATGGATGCCTAATAAGATTCTAAAACATACATGTCAAAGATATGCACAAGGGATATGGAGTTTGTTTTTTGTGAAGCTAAGTGAGGGCGGAAGATGCCAACTATTTGTTGAAATGATGAGCCAACTCAAATTTAGGCCCACCATGAAGGATCTTGGGCTAAGAGTTTTGAATGAATCAAGTGAAAATTCCATTGTAAGGAACTTGATGAGTGCATACGAGAGTGTGGGTTCCACCTCATGCATGAAGGATAGTTGTGCCACACGATGTGTGAAGACAACAACACTATTAAGTAGTCAAACAAGGAACAAGGTGAAACTTACAAAGGCAAGTAAATCTTTGAAAATGAGTAGATCATCTCTAATGAGAGCCAAAGGAAGGCGTGAAAGAGTGGAGGATCCAAATAGCAATGAGTTATTGACATTTTTGGGTAGAGTGCGAGAGAAAGACACAAGAATTGCTCAAGGCTTGAGATCTTTAATCGTGAATTATTGGAAGGATAACACAAGGACCTCTCCTAATCAAAGATATGTTGTTAGAAGGAGAATTGCTAGTAAAAACCATGAGCCACATCCAATTCATTATTTGGATACCACTCAAACCCAATTATTTGCTGATTTTGTACAGAAGTTTCCTGAAATTAAAATATGTCAAAGGTATTTTGAAATGCTAAAGCTTTTTTATGTCAAAATAAATCACACGCACTACTTGTTGTTGTAGGGTTCATATTGAGTTTTCTAACCATTATGATGTTTATCGACGTATATGTGTAGATATGCATACTAACAATATTTTGCATGAATGTAACATAATTCCTCTACCTAAATCATCAAGGAAATTTTTGTCTTCCATTTTATGTGAAAGAGAGGATGGTCAATTTTTTACTAAAAACCATGTTTGGATGGCACATGTGATCATTGTGGTGGTATGCAACATTTGCCAATTTTCCAACACATGGCTAGTACACACACAATTGGAGACAAAATTATGGAATTTGGCAAATATAAGATAGTGGCATATAGTCTAAAAGATGAGAGAGAAGCAAAGAAGTGTGAATTGGTCAGTGATAAGATTCCAGTGTATCAATATATGGGCATTTTCTATAATCAGGTGGTCTATGATTATGCAATGCATAAACACAGAGCACAATGGTTGGAATCACATTTCAAGTTATGCAAGGACATATTTCCACTTCGTCATATCGTTTTAGTTGTTGACTTCACTGAGAACTACACACTAAAACCATAGAACGAGGTGCAATCACAATACTACAACTCCATGCAGGTTGCTATATTTGTGCATATAGCATTCATTCATGAAAATGATAGTACATAGGAAAATAGGAAAGTATTGAGGGAGTACCACTTTTACATCATGATGATCACACATATTCTACAGAGTTTATGCAAGGTTGCTTTCATATGTTCTATGTTGATCTGGCTAGCAGGGGCATATCATATGGTCAGATAATTGTACATCGCAATTCAAGAATTCTAGAATTTTTTACTGGTTGAGAAGGATGCATACGATTAGCCATGTTCAACATATGTGAAAATTCTCAGAGGTCAGGCATGGAAAGAGGGAGCATGATGGAGTAGGTGCATGTATCAAAAGAGCCCTAGCACGAGAAGAGTTAAAGTACACAAATATTATAAAGTTGAAAAATGCAATATCAATTGTCCAGTGGTGCAATGGTGCAATGGGTCCAAGTAGTGAAGCTAATTCTTTAGTTCGTAGATTTTTTCATTTAGTAGATGATACTAAAATTGCAAAAGATGAGGATTGTTGTACACTAATAGGATCGAGCGAGCTACACTCTTTTAGAAGCTCCAATGAAAGTACATGGACTATCCATACAAGGAAGATGGAATGCTTTTCTTATGCATGTACACTTCGATCATGGAATTATTGTGAGTCAATAGAGTGGGTTGACCAATGGTATGTAAGAATTTTAACCCCACTTGACACTTATCAGCTCCCGACTGCTCTACAAGTCACGAAGATGCAATCATCCATTGAATTTGATCATGTATCAACCCTACTAGAACCAAGTAATATATCTTACTTACAATTTTTATTATGTTGCTCAGTAAATACATCTAACAAGATGAACATATCAATGCAGGGCACATTTATGCGGTGATTGCAGATGAATACAATGAAGAGGGTATAGATTATTACCTATGTTGTTGTATCGAGGCCAAAAAGAAATTGGAGTCCCCAGTTATAGATAGAGAAAAAATAGAATATCCTACAGGTTAGGTGGTTGTTATTGGAACATGGATTCGAAGGTATCCAGTTAAGAATGTTGCAGTTTGGTTGTCTGAGAACTTCGACACACATCGAAAAATTCTTCACTACTCGAACCTTGTCATCGCCACCAATGTTCATTCAATCAAATATAAGGGAAAACCTACGAACAAGAACTTGTGGAAAGTGCGTGAATCTGACCATGAGGCAATACTTGACACAATGAAGAGTAGAGTAGACCCAAATGGTTCCCTAGATTTATTTGTAAGTATGCACATTGAATTTGTAAAGTCGTGTTATTGATCACTCTTTTGGACCAACACCTTGCAATAAGGATTTTTCACCATTAGTGTTTGATGTCATATGCATTTACGACTGCCATTGATCCTTTTCTGATTGTGACTGTAGGTAATAATAAAGTTTTTCAAAGTATATAAGAAAAGAACAACATCGGTTGGTGGTACAAATGTTCAGTGGTATGAGAAACATCGGTTGTTGGTGTATTTTCTAGTTTTCAATCTTCTATTTCTTTTCCATCTCCTATATTTATCGGACTCTTATATGTTGTATGTTCCATGTTAATCCTCTCACTGATATATTTAAAATTTATATGTAGGGTCATCGAGAGATGATAAAGTAGCGAAGGGGAACACCACCATTGTAGGACCTTCAATCGACCTCCTTATCTAGCATGCATGAAGGTGATAGTAGGTCTCGTCAGCTATATGACTAACATTATTTATTTATTTCTCTTTTAATGATTTTTATGTGAGTCTATGTCTAAGATTGAGAGGATTTTGCAGGTTTTTTGTGGACCAAATTCCTATGATATTACACAATCACATTGAGGCTACTACCCATGTGTTTCATAGGGAGCAGGGGATGTACATGTTTTGAACCATTTTGGAATGTAAATAATTGGGCCAACTAAGGTGGAATGGACAAATGAAACTGGGCAACAACTCCTTTTGTTTCTTCTGAAGTATAATATATTCCATGATCTATGTTGCAAATGGGAGGATTATTTCCTTGCATGTATTGATACAAGTATTAAAAAATGGAATATTTTCAAGATGTTCTTCCATCACTATTGTAATATTTGTCATTGACTCAGTGTATTTTTTTATATAAATTTTTTATGATAAATTAATACATGCAAATGTGTATATTCCTTAATATATGCCTCAATTAAATGTGTATATTACATTTAAAATTAGCTGTAATGATTCATGGTTTACATTTAAAGTTGTCTTCAAGGAAAAACATGTGGATTTATGAGTAAGAATGAAATAATTTCTAATATAATTGTAGAAAATCATATTTTAATGTCCCTACTGATGCAGAGGTGGTGGTAACCCAAGACACAAATTGACACAACTTCTCTCAAATATGCAAAGCAAGACATCAAACTTCAATTAACTCAACCTTGTAAAATAGCATCAAACTCAACAAGGACCCTATAGAGGTTGTCAACATCCAAGCAATGATAATTAAATCAACTTTGCATAATCCCCAAGGAAGATTCATTGAATTCCTCAAAACTCACCTTTTGTCAATCCTACCGAATTGGAAAGCTAGTGAGCTCACTGGCTTGCCAAATCAGCAGGGTTGACAAGGTAGGGGAAACCTATGCCTCATAGAAATCGATGCAACCTAGGTCATCTCTAACATACCTTAGGGTATGACATTCAACCAAACAACTACTATGGACATACCTACAACGCCACAAGGGGAACTAATGAGGTTGTTCCAAACAAGAACCATGATGAAGAGTGGATCAACCAAATAAGAGAGATGACACAACGTCTCTCAAATATGCCCACTTGGACATCAATTCACCAAACTCACAATAGGGTAACCTTGCCACTTGACATGGGATTTTGGCCAATCAGATTGAGACAAAGGTTTAGACCAGATTTGATACCCCAGAACATGTTTCTCCTGACCACTCCAAGATATAACACTGTAACATGCACCTAAGGAATTCCATTTTCTCATCGCTCTAGCCTTAGGCCTCTTTTACCCTTAACCCTTGTAGTACTGCTCGGTAGGACAGTCAAGACAAAAACCACATACAAGCTTGTACCAGACCCAAACCACTGAATTTGGACAACAAATGGATGCCCCTACAAAGTCTCAAAGCCTCCCTTCTTGATGACCAAAGGTAAAGTCACAACAAGGCAAAAGGTAACATACAGTGGGTGGAAGGCTTAATATTGCATTTTAATGCACTCAAAACCCTTAAAATAGGGTATACAGACCAAACCTCAGTAATTGGCTTCTAAAATGCACAAAATCACTTGAAATCCAACCAAAATAGAAATAAAATGGAGTTAAGTTTGCTGCCCACCTAATTCCATAAAAAGAGAGAACAATCGCTCTAAGATAGGTTTAGCCGACTCGATCCCTTAAGGGTCCAAAGTGCAAAAAGGAAACAATATTTGATAGGGTATTACTCGTAAATTGTGGTGAGTAAAAAATATCTGAATGAACCTATGAGATCATGTTGGGTCCCTCTATAATAACCTCTCTCAGTTTTTTCTATCTCAAAGGCATTTTTCTTGTGGTGGCGAATTTTCACTCGGGGAAAAAGTTGTCAAATGCAAATAGTTGAAAGTTGCAAAGTGATGCAACTTTCGTTTTTCATCTTGTGTGACCAAATATATTGTTCCAACATGTCTATGTGGGTATGTTTATGCTAGGAATGGTCCTCCTTCACACCCAAACATGTGAAATCTATCTGAGCTACGTTCAACCGGATCGATCCCTTAAGGGTCCAAAGTGCAAAATATCTACGAACTTCAACATGCTAGTATTTAGACACTATGATGCTTAGAAAATTTTGGTTTGAGCCTATGGGATCATGTTGGGCCCCTCTACAATAACCTCTCTCATTTTTTTCTATCTCGGAGGTATTTTCCTGTGGTGGCGAATTTTCACACGGGGAAAAAGTTGTCAAATGCAAGTAGTTGAAAGTTGCAAAGTGGTGCAACTTTCATTCTGCAGCTTGTGTGACCAAACAAACTACTCTAATACATCAGAATAGGTATTTTTATGCTAGAAATGGTCCTCTTTCGCACCCAAACACGCGGAATCACTCCGAGCTACATTCAACCGGATCGATCCTTTAAGGGTCCAAAGTGCAAAATGGCTGCGAACTTCAAGATGTTATTACTCGGACACCGTGATTCTTAGAAACTTATCATTTGATCCTATGAGATTAAATTGGGCCCCTCTACAATAACCTCTCTTGGTTATTGCTATCTCAGATGCCTTTTCCCGTGGTGGCAAATTTTCACTTGGGGAAAAAGTTGTCAAATGCGAGTAGTTGAAAGTTACAAAGTGGTGCAACTTTCATTCTACAGCTCATGTGACCAAAAAAACTATTCCAACACATCCGAATAGGCATTTTTATGCTATGCATGGTCCTCTTTCGCACCCAAACACACGAAATCGCTCCGAGCTATGTTCAACCGGATCGATCCCTTAAGGGTCCAAAGTGCAAAATGGCTGCAATCTTTAGCATGCTATTACTCGAACACCGTGATGCTTAGAAAATTATCATCTGATCCTACACAATATTTTTGGGCCCATATACAATAACCTCTCTCAGGTTTTTCAATCTCGGAGGCATTTTCCTGTGGTGCAAATTTTCACTTGGGGAAAAAGTTGTCAAATGCAAGTAGTTGAAAGTTGCAAAGTGGTGCAAATTTCGTTATGCAAATCATGTGACCAAATGAAATGTTCCAACGCATCCAAATAGGTATTTTTATGCTATTCATGGTCCTCTTTCACACGCAAAAACGCAGAATCACCCTAAGCTACATTCAACCAAATCGATCCCTTAAGGGTCCAAAGTGCAAAATGGCTGCAAACTTCAACATGCTATTAGTCGGACACCGTGATGCTTAGAAACTCCATGTTTGATCCTATGAGATTATGTTGGGCCCCTCTACAATAAAATATTTTATTTTTTTCTATCTCGAAGGCCTTTTCCCGTGGTGGCAAAATTTCACTTGGGGAAAAATTTGTCAAATGCAAGTAGTTGAAAGTTGCAAAGTGGTTTAACGTTCATTCTGCAGCTTGTGTGAACAAAAAAATTGTTCCAACATGTCGATATAGGTATGTTTACGCTAGGAATGGTCCTCTTTCACACTCAAATACGCGGAATCACTCTAAGCTACATTCAACCGGATCGATCCCTTAAGTGTCCAAAATGCAAAATGGCTGCAAACTTCAATATGCTATTACTCAAACACCTTGACACTTAGAAAATTTGTGTGTGATCCTATAAGATTGCGTTGGGCCCATATACAATAACCTCTCTCAGTTTTTTCTATTTTGGAGGCATTTTCCTATGGTGGCAAATTTTCACTTGGGAAAAAAGTTGTCAAATGCAAGTAGTTGAAAGTTGCAAAGTGGTGCAGCTTTCGTTATGCAGCCTGTGTGACCAAAAAAACTGTTACAACACATCCAAATAGGTATTTTTATGCTAGGCATGGTCCTCTTTCGCACCCAAACACGCGGAATCACTCTGAGATACATTCAACTAGATCGATCCCTTAAGGGTCCAAAATGCAAAATGGCTGCAAACTTCAACATGCTATTACTCAGACACCGTGACACTTAGAAACTTCTCATCTAATCCTACGAAATCATGTTGGGCCCCTCTATAATAACCTCTCTTGGTTTTTTCTATCTCAGAGGTCTTTTCCCATGGTGGAAAATTTTAACTTAGGGAAAAAGTTGTCAAATTTAGGTAGTTGAAAGTTGCAAAGTGATGCAACTTTCATTCGGCAGCTCATGTGACCAAATGAATTGTTCAAACATGTTTGAATAAGAGGTTTTACACTATGCATGGTCCCCTTTCACACCCAAACATGCAAAATTGCTTTGAGCTACATTCAACCAAATCGATCCCTCACTACTGACTTTGACCCCAATTTTTGACGGACGTTCATCTGACTTTCGATGATCTATTGTCAGTCGACTGACGAATCAAGGAAATCAACGTCATCGCTCACTTTTCATCTATATCCCGACGGACTGTAAAACATCGAACTCACGATGCAAGCTTGTCACAACAACAATGCCCCCTTCGTCGATTGCGCGACGAACAATGGGTGGACCACGGGTGGCATACCGTCGATGAAGCGTCGGAGCAGCGACATACATTCGTTAGAACCAAGATGATAGTTTCATCGATCTAGCAGTGAATAGTACCCAGAGCATAGGAAACATAGCATCGACGGAGCGTCAGAGCAGCGACATACATTCATCGGAACCAAGATGACAATGTCGTCACTCTAGTGACGAACAGTACCCGAAGAACAGGCGACATACCGTCGATGAAGCGTTAGAGAAATGACATACATTCATCATAACCGAGATGACAGTTTCATTGGTCTAGCGACAAACAATACCCGGAGCATGGGTGACATACCATCGATGGAGCGTCAGAGCAACAAAATACATTCGTCAGAACCGAGATGACAGTTTCATCTCTCTAGCGATGAACAGTACCCAGAGCATGGGTGGCATACCGTCAATGAAACGTCAGAGCAGTGACATACATTCATCGGAACCGAGACATCAGTTTCGTCGCTCTAGCGATGAACAACACCTCGGAGCACGGGTGGCATACCTTTGCCAAACCGTTGGATTAACAACATAAGTTCGTTGAACTCACGATGAAATATGCAAGTCATTATGGCAAAATTTTGTTGGATACATTGCAGATTCATCAGATGCTTTTAGCGGTTCGTTGCAATTTTGACGGAACAATGCAATTTTTTAAAAAACTATTCATTGAAATGTAGGCATATCAGTGAAATATCGAAAGAATAATCATTGGGGAGACTCACCACATCGAGGCAACTATAGAATATCTTAGCAACACATGATCTCCTGTCGATGAAGATACAAATGGATCGAAATACTTATCGGGGTGACTCTGGGCGATATATAAAAGTAATAGGAGGATCCAAAGTGCATCCATAGGGATAATGAGAGGACATAAGGACACGTCAATCAAAGAGAGAAAGTTGATGTGCCAAGACCATGAGCATTTAATAGGGGTAGAAAAAGTTAAGATGGATTGTCATCAATGCTCAGATTTAAAGGACAGATTGGAAGACTTCATTATGAAAATTTATATCACAATATGATTAACCCTATTTGGACAAATGCAATGACATTATTGTCAAGAGTTAAGATTCCATTCAACTTTGCATTTCAATAAATTATTGTATGCATTGAGTAAGTGTTTACAAGGTAGAAAAAGGACAGTCATATGACTGTTTAAAATATAAAACAACATGTCAGTTGTTGTGTTTAATTAGGCTTACAGAGGTAGGGATTTATCATTTTTTGCATACATCTTCAGTCCAAGCTCTAGGCCTGCATTATTTGGTTACTATGTATGAGAAATGAGCAATGAATAATTGTAGAATATGGAGGCTATGGATGATATTATGATAGCCACATTTGATGTTGATCAACAATTGGAGCAAAATATAAAACCTATGATGAGTCATGAGATCAAGGGGACTGTCATGGACAACAAGCACAACCTATGAATTGGATTCTAATTTTTCTAAAAAAGAAAAAATCAAACTAGTGAATATTAAACTACATAGTAGAATCTAAATTTGTGGAAAATGAGCAATTTGGTGAGAAAAAGTACCTGCAGTGCATCTTGGATACTTAGCTCTTAGACAGTCAATAAAAAAATATGAGCATGATTATGAATGGTTTTATCGGGTCCCACTCTTGATCTCCATGTTTGAGAGCCTTCCCTTTAAGACCCCATGAATCCACTATGATCCATTGCTTCCAAAAGAGATATTAATGTGTAAACAAGGAGCAACATTTAGACAAACTGGTTGTTGATTTCTTCTAAGAAATTTAGAGACTAGAAAAAGAAGATACCTGATGTGGATCGTGTGGGCTTCCTAGAGAAAGCACTGCAATATGGCCTTGAGCAACAATGAAAAAATTTGGATTAGCTTCACAATAAATCCTAGCAACATGACATTGAAAGTGCTCAGGCACTGGGTCCTCTACCCTAGATTAAATTAAGGAAAACATTATTGTAAACACAATATGTATAGAAGAATATGAATGGAAAGGAAAATAGATATTAGCAAAACATAAAAGTAGATAAAAGTAGTGTGAGCAGAAAATGAATCGAAATTGTTTTTGAACAAATAAAATCATACCCAATTAGCATTAAGTTATACTGACCTTGTACTCATTGCCATTGCCAATCTTGAAGGATACTTTGATGCCTTCTATAGAAAGGTATGTAATGCCATATTTGAAATTATGCAAATTATTTTTTTAAATCTTCTCCATTTTGATATTTTCTTTCAAAAATTCATAGAAAGATATGTAATGCCATATTTGAAATTTACATATTTTAATTTTACTAGTTCTGTAATTATAGGATATGATTCCAACAATTGTGAAATGCATTAGCCATATTCTATATGAACGAGGTAAACTATGCAATTGACAAGTGTAAAGCCAAATTCCTTAACCCTTGCCAACATCCTTCTTGCCTATTTTAAAACAAGTGCTTTAGAATAGGGCATGAAAATCCATCTAAGTATAATGAAAAGGATATTTTTGTTAGATATTATAATATAGTAAGTTGAATGAAAGTAAGTAGATATATTTTAGCATACTTGCAGATGGTATAAAATTTCATGGTTAAGTGGAAGCCTCCCATCAACAACTAGATCCAAATATCCGTGTATCTATCTTAGTCGAGCCTCTAAACCCTTCAGAGCTATCAAATTTTCCACTAACCTGTTATGCACAAAAGTCAAATTTTAGAGACCACTAAAAAAAAAAAATAGAGCTTTGAAACCAAATCCACACACAACACAATGAACTCATAGTGAAAAGTTAGCACTTTCTTTCATCTTTGCATATTGGTTTGATGCTTCAAATGATGCATTTCTTATATTGAAAAGTGCATTACTTACCTTATTGAGCTTATCTTTGTTTTGAAAATAGTTTAATATTATTTACTTAACAGGGCCAACCAAGTGAAGGTGGAAGCTCATTTGGCCCCTCCCCCCGCTCACATCACTCTCAATTCCCCATACCTGATCATATAACATTAATCATTCATTCATCCATTAATAACATATAAAATTCATTCATTTATCTTGCATTAATAACATATAACATTCATTCATTAACAAATAACATTCATTCATTAACATATTCACATTCATTCATTCATCCATTAATAACTTATAACATTCATTCATTCATCCATTAATAACCTATAACATTCATTCATTAACATATAACATTTATTCATTAACATATTCACATTCATTCATTAACCTATTTCATTTTTACATATTATCAAAAATATGGCTATCATAATATGATTACAATCGCTTTTTTTGTTTTGTTTCTTTTTTGTAGCTATAAAAAGCTAAAGTGGAATATCGTTTTCAAAATCATCTATCCCCCCTAGATGATCTGCTCGTGATCTTAATGTATGCCTAGTCGTGTACTCACAATGTGGATACAGCTACAAGGGGGGGTCTACTGCAATAGAAAAGAAATGTTAAATCGATATGTTTTATTATTATCGTTACATGTATTTCATTAAATAAAAGAACATCAGAGTGGTGTTTTTTACCTAATTGGGCGACATCATGTTCATGATATTGTCTTATAGCCTCATGCTCAACATGTTGAACACCCTCTAAATCCTAATATGGAGTTGAAACACGAAAGATTGCATTAATTAATAAACCAATTGCAATTAAATATGTTTAAAAGAACATTAGACTGGTCCACTTTACCTGATGGAGCCATATCATGTTCCTGATCTTGTCTAGCCTAATCATGCTCAACATGTTGATCACGCTCTACATGCTCTAAAATTGAAACATGAAAGGTTACATTTATTAATACACCAAAAGCACTTAAAGATGTTTAATTGTATTAATCCATACTACGTTTTGTATAGCACATGAATACATCTAGTACCGAGATGCACACCATGGCCTTCATCGACAGGTTGTGCTCCACCCTCACCAGGCTGCATTCCAATGTCATGTGCAGTATTATCATTGCTTATCTATGTAAATAAAATAGGCACATTATTATGGTGGAAATTAATATTGAATAGATTGCACAAGTATTCAATTTGAAATAAACTTTATTAAGTTTATTTACCTGCGTATTGGATGCAGTGGAAGATTGTGTTTGCCCAGTCAAGACTCTTAGCTATTCAGTTAGGGCTCCATAGCCTTGGTGGAAGGAAATCTTTAGGTCCTCTTCTATGGGAACTCTATTGAAATCATAGCCCTGCATTTTTGCATGCGATTATGAATTTTTCTTCTATGGTTTGATAAAACCAAAGCCTCCCTTAATTTAGATCCAAAGACATTATGGAAAGTTACATAATCAAACTTATGATCATGCATGTCAAGAATCCTAGTCCAATATTGGACATGCATTTCAATGTTTCCTTCCTTCTTCTTTAATTCCATATCTTTTTCGAACACAACCTGACCCCTATACAAAAACATGTGGATTAACAAGGAATACCATCTGAATCGAACCCAATTCTTCCCCTCCTTTAGGGCTATCAGACTCGTGTGCATCTTCTCTACCAAATAAGTGGAAAAATCATATATTACATTAAAACCTGGGTGCTGGAGATTTACTGCCATATACATAATATTGGTAGGCAAGGTTTTTTTTAAGTTGATTTCTAGAACTTGACATAAAGCACAAACAATCTTCTTGAAATAATTGGAGAAATAGTCCGCAGGAAAAGGTTCAGGCTCATTCCTGCCAATTACTACCTTCTTCTGATTTTTTCCTCTTCCCGAGACTGCCAAATGAGGTATTTAAAAGGATGTTGTGAACAAACCCCTAGTATTTCTATATTCTTGTCTGAAAACCTCCAAGTCAACAAGAACCGTATCGCGACTCCATTCGTGCAATTTGAAAATTTCTACAATTTCTTCTTTGTTTATCTTAATCATCTGCACACCAACATGTGTTTTGACAATTCGGGCCACAGGTCATATGTAGCAGCAATTTCCTTTAAAATATCTACATCCATATAAAAATTAAGAACCACCAATTTATCCAGGTCTAACCTCCAAGGGTTACACAAAAGAATCGACAAATTCCTGTTCCCAAATTAATTGGAGAACAACTGCCACTCGGTGTATGGTAACTTGAAATCTTGAATTGCACATTGCCTATCTATCAATCCTTCCAAGATTCGAGGCCCATAGAAAAAAACCTTTCCCTCCCACTTCTTGCTAGTAGAAGGTTGTAACAAATCAATAATATCTTTGGATAAAGGCCTGGTAGTGGTTAAAGAACCAAAACTTCAAGCCTTGGGTGTCATTTATACTAGACTAATGATAATTCGAACTAGGGTTTGCTTATTTTCATATAGCAAATAATTACAATTTTCTCCTTTAGCCTTAACAGAAAATTCTTCAATATTCATAAATCCCTAGCAATTATCTAGACAAGCTCTAAAAGCGAATCTATTCAATCAGTTCTTCAAGAATAGAAACAAGAAATAATCATGAATTTCCTAGCAAACAACCATAAAATATTTTGAATTTACAAGAAATGGCGTATGTGTTACTTACAGTTTCAATTGCAGAACATCCAGGGCAACGAAATTGAGAAATCATAACCACATCTTACTTCACTCGATACCAAACAATTCTTCCTCAATGTAGAGATACAACACAAAAAAAGTAATTCACAAATTTTAGCATTTAATTATGCAGGAAGAGTCAAACTCGACCATTACTATTCACTCGCATGAGATAAAATGGCTATAGTACAATACCAGTTTATTTTTAAATACAAGTCGTTGATCAATCACAAAGTTGGCCAAGAGAACGACTCAAATTTAGTCAAAATAGTTTGAAAATGCCACATTCTCCCTCTAGTCACCAAACGGACAGGATATTCACCTACCAGGCACCACATCAGCACAAAAATGGGCCCCACCTTTGTTATCAATGCACAACATTGGAGTCGATGCATCACTTAATCGCACACGTTGCAACATTATTAAAACTGCAGTTTTAATTATGTGAGGTCAGCGAGGAATGACCACGATGTGTCGGTGTGGAAACAACTGTCAGCATTAGCCTTCATCATCAATCAACAAGAAAAACTGGTCCCCAATATCAAATGTGATAGATGGCAGCATCTTACACACCTCGCATCATATTTGTGATGTTAGCAGAAACCTTTCGAGGTTTGCGAGCAACGGTCAAGATTGAAATCACTTCATCCGACGGACATGCAATCTGCACACGCAAAAAGGTTATTTCACCTGACTTTATTATTTCTTAAGTCTAGGTCAGTCCATGCCCCGTGCTTTAAGAACAACTTTGAGCCATCGTTTGTCATTTTCCTAGGCGATGTCCCCTTCTCCCTTTTAATAGTTGTTTAATTTTGAAGGAGATGTTTTTAATGACCGTCGATCTTCCTACGATTGATCCTGACCGCTCCCCACGATCTCACGATGACATCACCGCTGGTTGTTTGGTGATTGCAATATCACAGGCGAGCGCCACATGTCCCAAGCTGTCAATGCTGAAAAGGGATTAATAAAGTGTTTAATATTTGTGTCAGACTTAAATACGTTATAAAGTGGGTTACTAAAACAGTTGCGAGATGCACGTGCTCGAGATCGACGGTGATGTTATAATCTTAGTAAAAAATTGCTCGACGATTATGTTTGGTGCTACTGACTCTTGTATTTTTAATGACCATCAATCTTCCTACGATTCATCTTGACCACTCCCCATGATCTTGCGATGACATCATCGCTGGTTGTTTGGTGATTGCGATATCACGGGCGAGCGCCACATGTCCCAAGCTGCCGATGCCGAAAAGGGATTAATAAAGCATTTAATATTTGTGTCAGACTTAAATATGTTATAAAGTGGGTTACTAAAATAGTTGTGAGATGCACATGCTCGAGATCGACGGTGATGTTATAATCTTGGTAAAAATTTGCTCGACAATTTTGTTTGGTGCTGCTGACTGCTGTGTTTTTAATGACTGTCGATCTTCCTACGATTGATCCTGACCACTCCCTGTGATCTCGTGATGACATCATGGATGGTTGTTTGGTGATTGCGATATCATGGGCGAGTACTACGTGTCCCAAGCCGTTGATGCCGAAAAGGGATTAATAAAGCATTTAATATTTGTGTCGGACTTAAATACGTTATAAAGTGGGTTACTAAAACTGTTGTGAGATGCACGTGCTCAAGATCGACGGTGATATTATAATCTTGGTAAAAAGCTGGTCGATGATTATGTTGGTGCTACTGATTGCTGTGAGTGAACACGATCGCCGATGGTAGGAATCAACGGTTGCCCTCCATCGCGTGATCCAAAGATACAAGATGTTTAGTGATCATGATATCATAGGCGAGCGCCACATATATTCCTTTGGTGCTGCCTTCTGTGGTGGGCCCTCGATGTTGACATGGAGATTTTTTCAACCCTTTTGAATTTGGTCGTTCTATGATCTGACAAAAATAAAAGATCGACGAATGAACTTTAAATTCGCATCAAATGCGATTGGAGCTGTTGGCGCGGCATGCAAATGAGCTTTAATGTCGGACGAGACGTCTACTGGCTCAATTCAATCAACATACAGTATGTGCTCTTTTTCTATCTTCATCACAAAAGCGTTCAAGTATTTTCCAAGAAGTTTAGAGCTAAAGATAAAAAAATTCGAGCGATCACTGTGAATTTTGGTTCTCTGCAAGGCACGAAATCCTGTGAGTTATTTTCTAAACTGCTGGGATAATTTGACTATGTCTTTGTGAAGGGTTCTATTGTGTTGGTCAAGGGGTTTTTTTAATTATTGTTGTAGTGTTACTAGTTCGTTTGAATTATTGGAATTGCACAATTGTGTTGTATTTTTGTGTTCTGGGTACCCCTAGTTTCTTCGAGGATTTTGTTTTTTAAAAGAAGCCCTAGTTGTTTAAGATGGCACCACTGAAGCAACACTCTAGCCATGTTGATTATTAGAAGAGGAATTTGTATGATGACTTTCTAGATGAAATCCCATTTTCAACAAATGACAGGAAGAGTGGTTTGGTTTTAATGAATGGAAAGACCCTAGGTGAAGGTCTACTGTGCAGAAATTATAACATTGCGGATGCTAGGATTCATATGACTAGTCTTGAAATATTTAGGCTGTGGTATGGACAACGAAACTTAGCTCACCCCTTCTCTAATGACTAGAGATATGACATGGGGAAACTAATAGTGCCAAATGTGTTCCCTGATGTTGACTTGCTTAGAGCAGTGGTAGCACGGTATGATCCTATGACAAGGGTCATAAGGGATAATGATGGTGGAATTCTGCTAAGCATAAATGCATATGAGATTTGGAAAATTTTTGATTTGACTTAGTATAGCCCTTTCTTAGTCCAAATAGATTTTGAGGAGATGGAGGAGTACAAAAGGTTAAAGCCTCTTTTCAGATTGAGGTTGCTTCCTCCTCACCTGGCCAGGGTGGGCAATTTAACAATTCTTATTAGTCCAAATGACCAGGAGCCTTTCAGGCTGAGCTATTTTTCCAGTCACTTCCTGGCAACATTTTATTCATTGTGCCAAATTTTAGGGTTCAGCCCTGCTATTGTGATGCCAGTTGCGTACATTTTTATGGGAGCCTAGATTCAACATCCCAACTTCTCTGTGGTATATGAATTTGCATCATTCCCGTCAGAGAAGATGCATGAGGGTTTGATGAAGCTGCATGTTGGGTATATTGGCACTCCTTTTTTCTAGTACTCCTTGTTGATGCATATGTTCCTGTAAAAGAATGTTCTTTTCTTCTCAGAAAAAATGGAGTTGAGGTAGGAGGTGAATGGAGAAAAGTTACCAGTACAAGTGTGGAGTGCAGATTTGTCTTACAATAGGGGAGGTGCCAGCTTTGTGCAGTTTGATAACTACTTTGCCTCATGACTCATGGATCGGTTGGTGGTAAATGTGCAAAGAGTCCCTGAACATTTGCATGACTTCCTCCAACCAAAGGTGAGGAAGCCTAATTTAAAAGTGTGTCACAACTGGGGTGATATCATCTTGTACCCTGTAAGCATTATATTTAGGGTGTATGGTTTCCAGGGAACCCCTCATATCCTCCCCTTTAATGTACCATCAAGGATGGGGTTGGCCGAAGTTATGTGGCAACTAGGTTATATTCATGAGGACAACCTAACAAAGAAAGGAAAAGGGACTTTGTTCCTTGACTACACTGTTGTTTCTGATTTTGTCTGTTCCAAGGGAGGATGGGTCCACTTCAAAAGGTTTTTTGATGACTTCAATTTGAGGAATGGTCCTAGGAGACAACATGACCCTGAGGGGTTCTTTGCATTGTTTAGACAACGAATTAAAGGTGGGAAATTTGCACATGAATTAAACTTTCCTAAGGACCTAATCATAAATGAGTTTGTTTTGAATAGGCAGGAGTTGAATAAAGAAAAATGGATTACATATGAATTTTTTTTGGCTATAATACATAAAATGGATCCAAAATATGATCCATTAATGGAGTTCACTCTATTTCACAAGAGAATAGAATTCTTAATGGCTAATTTCAAATATATCATGGGCACCTTGATGACCAAGAGGTTCAGTTTGAAATTAGATTTTGGTATAGAAAGACCGGATGTGAGGCCTGAAGAAACAAGGCCAGCTTATCAACCACTAGTTGGCAGGCCTCTATACAAGAGAAAGAGGAATGTGAGAAGTGATGAGGATGAAGGGGATAGGAAGGAAAAAAAATTCATGCAAGCATCATCACAACTGGGTCCAAGGATCAGAGAACCCAGATGGATAAGGATTGTGGATCTAGATTCACCACCAAGAGGTGATCCAACAGTGTTACCATCAGAGCCAAGCCCTAAGAGGCAAAGAGTTGAGGAAATGCAGGAAACTATGATGGATGGGATAATTGTGAATGGTCAAGACATGCAGGTTGGTATCCCTTCCCCTCCTAGATCAACACAATTGGTGTTTTCTAACATGGATGTAAAGGGGCAATGTGTACAAGATGCCAGGATGGAGGTCTGTAAGGAATTCTTGGACGATGATGCATTTGTAAAGACTCATGTATTCTTGCAACTATTTTGGAGGATGCAACTAAAAGAGTACGAGAATAAATGCAAGAGTAGGAGAGAATTGAGACCTGATAGGTCTAAGTATTAGAATGATGATGAGGTCAAGGCCGAATTAATGGAAGAATTCAAAGGCATCACTCTTGAGGAGGGAAGAAGAATTGTGACTCAAGTTGGTGTCTTACTTTTGCCTAAATGTGACATAGCTGATGCAGTTGCATTCAATGCTATCTTATAGTCCAAGCACCCTATACAAAATAGTGAAGAAGAGGTTAAGGCAGCTCTGCAGGACTCTGCCTTCAGTGAGTATGAAACTTTGGCCATATGGGCATTGGCACCCCAGAGCAGAAAGCCAAATGTAACTAATATTAGCCCATGCCTAAGGGGAGGGCTAATCATCAAGAGAGCTTCCTAAACTTCAAAAACATAAGCTACAAGCCTGACCGTAAATGTGGCCAAATTGGCCCAAAAGATAGCTAAGAGAGAAGAGGATGAAAGGAAGAGTTTGATGGAGAAATACAATATGATAATTTCAGAATATAGTAGGATGCAACAAAGGAATGTTGAGCTACAATCTGAAGTAGATAGGTTGAAATATGGGTAGGTGGGAGAATCCTCCAGTGCTCCTAGTATCAAAGCATTACCTTCTATTGCAGGATCGGTCCCCCCTACTACTCCAATTATTGAAGAAGATGTTGAATATTCTGTGGATCCGACCAAGAAGCAAATGTTGAATAGGATCACAAAATTGTAGTCCGCCTTAAAGGCAAGTGAGGATTATGCAATTTCCAAACAAAGTGAGGTGGTTGACACAGTTTTAAGGCATCTTAATGAAAAGGTTCATGGCAAATTATCATCTATACATTCTTTGTATTCTTTATTCTTGGATGGAATAAAAAATATCAATAGGGATAGGGAAATAGTTTTACCTTTGGCTGAGAAATGGATCCCTAGGGCCGATGATCTAGATATTATGTACAAAGCTTCTAGATTTGATGTGAACAACAAGCCCCAGTCATTGAAGCCTAATTAGGGAGTTGATAAAGAGCTTTGATATCTGGAAAGATACATTTTTTCCAAACATTATTGATGCACAAGGAAATGTTAAGACATTGCAACAGTGGCAGGATGGGTTAGAAGAAGTTATCAATGCACAAATCAAATCGATTTGTGATGATTAAAACTATGATTTTTTGGTAAATAGTATGGATAAGATAATTAACACCAACACATTCTTAGATTTTTTTGAAAGGGAAGCCAATCAGGTTGCAGTGAAGTACACACCTTACAAAACTAAGGTGAATGAGGTGGTGAATTTTGGCTAGGCAGTGGATGATGAGTATCAGAGATGGGTGGACAAGTACTTAACCGAAGAGGAGTAAAAAAGGGTCTAATACCATAGGATGGATGAAGGAATGCGAGAGGATGATTCAAAAAATTTTGGAGACAACCACAGGAAATGATTTAACAATGGACAGGGCATGTGAAAAGAATGAGAAGATGTTCGAAATGGAGATAGCCATAAGGAATGCACTGGAGGATGCTGATACACACAAGCGATTAGCTTACCGAGATTATCTTTCAAACATCTATTTATGGCTTAATAGAGCATAATTTCTAGTTTTTTATTGTTGTTAAGCAAATGACATTTCTCAAAGGACGCTCCCTTTCACAATTTTGATATATTTATATCTATTTCATAATGTAAAAAAGATATATGCAGATAGGAGAAAGATATAGTAGATAGTTTGCAATGAAAATTTCCTTTAAAAGACTCAGATGCATGTATGAATTTTGATGGATTTAATGAATATTTTTGAACTTGTGTCTTAATCTTGGTATCAGTTGTTTGTGGAATTATATAGTTACCTGGTTGTCTCCATTTTGATGTTTTTTTGTTGTTTAAATTGATATATCAAGCATATATATATATATATTTAGTTTACCAATACACATTTGTTGTATTTGTGTGATGTGATTATTTGGTTCTTTCAAGTAAAGATTAAACCCTTCTAGTCAATCACAGTAACTGAAGAGTATTAATTGGATCAATAAGAAGAATCACATAACTAGGATTTTCATTCTATCTCAAGTAGATTTTGTCAGTCATTTACTTGAAAATTTATACAAGTTATAAACTACATTTATGTGCCAAATACTTTGAATTATTTCAATCATAGATTACACTTTTATAAATATTCATTAGACTCCATACACCCAACAAGGCAGTGGTCTCACACTTTCATCTTTTGGTTTTTACATCTATTAACTGAACATATTCTAATATAATTCAAATATAATTAAAATTAAAAAAATCATAAATTAATTATGTAACCACATAAGTCAAATATAATTCTATCAAGAAATTAATATCAAATAGATAATACAATCACATAACTCATACATTTCAATGTCATTGATCTTCTTCTTCATCGAACTCTTTGTCTGTATCATCCGATCTAGATTCAACATTGTAAGATTGGTCATATCATCATCATCGTAATTGATATCAGTTTCAATAATGTCATCATCCACATGGATATCATCTTCATGAACATTAACTCCTAAATCATCATCATCTATTTCCTCCTCTTCGACATCTTCGTCAGCACATCATCAACTAACTATTGATCTTGATCATCATCTACATCATCTTCTATTTCTTCAATATCTTCTTCTTCCACCACATTATACTTTACCGGACTTCCTCTTGGATCATGTCTAACAACATATGACCAACCCACCTTACCTGGAATCTCTGAGTAAAATACATTCTCACATTGGCTTGAAAGAACATAGGGCTCATTTCCAGCTCACTCAAAATACCTTGTATTAACCATGTTAAATCCATTATCATGTTCAATAACAGTTCTCTCGGGATCATTTTCATTCAATCATAGCCTGTACCTTAGGATGAAAAACAAAACTAATTTGAAGGACTTAAAGTCACACTCAAGTATATCATCCAAAATCCCATAGTATTGATTTTCTGATGCTTCTAGATGTATGTCGCTTCTAGATGAAACATTAGTCACCTGGAAGACTGCAGTTATCCCAGAATCACAAGTTTTCTTCGTGTCATCCAACTTTTTGATTCAAAATTTACGACCATTGCACCACATAGCCTTGTGGTGTTTCACCTGCAATATGTCAAACATGTAAAACTTATTGCAATATCTTCAATTGATAAAAATATTTAATCTTGGCCGAATGTATGCAAAGAAAAAAATATCAACATATATATACATCAATATAATTGAAAATAATTAAATAATATGGTTGATTAATATATTTATACATGCCTGTTTATCTCTTAAACCATACGCTAAATCAATTTCCCTTGGTGTAACATTGGAATCTCCATTATGATGAGCTTCTTTAACCAATGAACCCACACCTTCCCATGTTAATGTGCGACTAGATTGTTGACATCATTCAATTCATACCATCATCCAATCAAGATTGTTTGTGACATACAAATGTAGTGCATCCCACTCTCGACCAACTGTATAAAAAAAAATTGAAATTCACAAACGACGTATAGTTAGATAATTACCACGGTATACGACCTTAATTTATAATTGATGAATATTGAAGATTAATAATTAAATAAGTACAATATACATAAAAACCAAATGTAAAATGTATTCTAATTAATCTCCATTACCATCTTATAATTACCTGTCACTTTCCTTAATCTACCTTTCCCCATCAAGTACTCCCCTTTGAATTTGTTAATGGAGTTGGGATCCCAAATGCGATCTACATGGATCTTTGCTGCAAACTTAGGAAGATGTTTAGTAATGTACACCATGGTCTGGTATACCATGTATCCCTCCACCATAGAACCCTCAGGATGTGCTCTTTTTCTAACCAAAGCCTTCAAAAATTTCAAGTGCCTCTCAATCGTCAACATTGACCGTGTGTGTACAGGTCTACGCAATTAAATCTCCTCAACTTGGTGTATGAGGTAGTGATCTTTTGCATTGAAAAATGTCGAAGGTAGACACTTTTTCATTCACACATTAGATGAGGAATTTTTCTCTTCCAATAATTTATATCTTCTTTATGGATTTCTTTAGATGACAACCATCTACAAGTGATTCAAGGCACAAATATATTAACGAGATTTAACGAAAACATACAACGAATTGAACAAATATCGCTACTTACCTCATGTATTTTCCAAGATCATATATAACTTGCTTGAAATTGTTGTTGAATTTGTCTGGGAGAGATAGAGGTAGAACGTACTGGAACAATTATAAAATGATCTTTTCATTAATATTTTTTCAAAAGTAGTAAACATAATACACTGAAAAGTACATGCATTATACAAATATATATAATATACCAGAATAATTACCTTAATGAAAGTATTCCAATCATGTGTTTTCATCCCTGACCCAAATTCACCTTTCTTTGTTATGATATTGTTTATCTTTGCAGCAAATCCTGTGGGAAATCGAATTTTTCGTATGACTTTTTTTAAAGAATTTCTTTGCTGCTCCGTTAATAACCAAGGAAGGGCACTTATATTAATTTGGTCTCCATCACTCTTTAATTGAATGACATTTTTCATTGCATGATTGGCTTCCTAAATGTCACTACAAATTTTGACAATTTTTTCTTTGTCATGCCTTCCATCCAATATTTTCCATAATGTTTCTGTCATATTCTTTCTGATATGCATTGTATCAAACAAATGCAAAATTTGTAGCTTCTCATAGTAGGGTAACCTACTAAATTGTCTAGGATAACTTTTCAGTCCCTGTGAAAGTCGACCATTAATGCCTTGATGACCTTCATGAAGCTTATAAGTTAAACAAATTAACAACGACAATCATTGTCAATTACATCATGAATAAACACAACACAATATAAAAATATAAATTCAAAAAATATCATAAATGATTGATAAAAAATTTGATCCGATGTATAACCTTGACGATTAATTCTATTATATTCCAACTTCCATAGGCGAGGTGTCATTCTTTGTGGTTTTCATGTAGTCTCTTCTTTCGCATTGAAAAGATGTTTTTCAGTAGTTTGATACTTATGATTTTTGTTGAGGAAGTGTCTATACTCATCAAACACCTGCTTTCTTAAACTTGTTGAACGACAAGATTTCATCTTTGGACCACAAATTGGACATGCAAATTTTCCCTTTGTTTGAAGACCTACGAATCATATATAATTGGATTAAATATGTCAAATTTTATAATTATATATAATGAATAGATTATTTAAAAAACATGCATGGTATCTACTTAATAAAATTAAATATCATTAAAGTCATGCAGTCGAACGTTATAACATACCAGAAAAATGTGTTAGCCTTGGGGCATCATGAATTTTTCATACAAGCATTGCATGGAATTCAAATTATCTTTTTCCTATTGGTCTAGATACGTCATACATAGTCACACCATACCATAAATTTAGTAACTCGTCGATAAGAGGCTCAATATATACATTCATATCTTATACTTGGTACTTACCTAGTTGAATGAACATAAAAATTACATAATTATTATAACCATTTTAATGCAATATATATAAATTCATGTACATGACTATTAAATGAAAAAACATATAAGTCATTATGCAACAAATAAGACAAATGAGATGCTACTACGTTAAAGAAAATTGATGTAAACAAATACCTGGAACAATCATTGCCAACATTATGTGTTCCCTCTTTATTTAAATCCATGGAGGAATGTTATTGTTGATAACAAAAACAAGCCACACCAAGTAAATAGATCTTAGCTCTCCAAATGGATTGACATCATCCACTGCCAATGAAAGCCTGAGATTACGAGGTTCTTCTTTAAAGTGTGGCCATTTTTCCTCCATGTCCCTAAATGCAGAACCATCTGTAGACATTCGAAGAATCTCATCTCCACTTAGATTTCATGCATGGTAATCCATACATTGTGCAAAACTTTCACACCTAAATAATTGTTGCATACGTGGAATAATGGGAATATACGTGGAATAATGGGAATATAATGAAGAACCTTGCAAGACACCTTTTTTGTTAGTTAATTTGTTTGATATCTACTGATATGACATTCCGGGCATTCTTTTGCAAATTCATGTTGTTTATGATATATAATATGATCGTTGGGACATGAATCTATTGCTTGATACTCCATTCCAATATCTTTCATAATGCCAGATAAATCTCAGCATGAGCGAGGTAAAATATTTGATGGTGGTAACAAAAATTCATCAATCAATCTACAACAAAAAATAATTTCTTAATATAAAGAATATTAATGGTACATACTTCATCCTTTATTTACTAGTGATGAATTAACAACAATTAAAATAGATGAAAAAAGATGACATATATGACATACCTTAACATCCATGAGATTGCTATGTTGGATAAACCATTCATAACCTTCAAGTTCACCGACAACAATACAACAGAGAGAAGAATTGTTTGGGATCCTTCATAAAGGGGCTCGTATGCCTTCTCAAGTACAGGTAAATCATGAACATCATTAAAGTCATCTCCATTAACATGATCAGATGTGTCACTACATGTGTCATGGATCAATGTATTTATACCATCATCTTCAATTGTGTTTTATGGCGCATGATCATCTTCTTGCATAGGATCATTAACTTCATCTTTGATATTCACAGCTCCATGTTCCTCCGCTTGCAAAACCACTTTCTCCGAGCTGTGATAATCCATATCATGTGCCCTAGGGTGCCCCACCTTTATAATAATGACAGATGCAAATAAACCATGATCATTATCAGGTGATTTAATATATATACCAAATGTTAATACAATATAAACATTTACAAATTCAATCAATATAGACACATATAATAAGCACCTTACCAATGGACGATAACGATGCCCCCCTTCAACATGACCATGATGCCTACAATGTTTCTCAACTGTTGTGATTAAAAGTATTCTCATCTTTAAGCCCTTGCAATTATTGCAAGGACAATAACATTTCCCATCACCCTTTATTTTGAATCTAGCCCACAATCTATCAAGTGACTCTTCATTTTGTTCTAGACTAATATTATCTGACATGATTTTTCTTTACCAAGCTTGAATATTTAGATCTTCAAAAAATATCAAACTCACACTACAATAATTTTTAACCATACGTAGGTAACAAAATATAATAATCATGATATTTTGCACCAAAAAAATTTGGCATGCAACCACCCCTGCAAAAGAGAAGATAGTCTGAAGTTAATGACCCCAAAAAACACTTTCAAATGCTAATTCCAGAAATTACTAAATTCTGATTTTACTATGATTTCCAACTGTTAGACTCCTAAAATCAGAAAATTGAGCTTGCACAACAAAATTTGGAAATGAAATTCTCAAAATGCAGCTAATATGCCTCAAAAATTAAGGCCTACTCAAGACTTTGTGAAGTCACTGCAAGGTTTCAAGGCCTTATCTGATGATTCCAGTAGGAGGATTAAAGAGTTGGTAAAGAGATGACTGGAGTGACACATCTTTACAAGATATTGTAGATGCCCAAGGAAATGTTAGATCACTACAGCAATGGCAGGACAGGGTAGGTGAAATCATCAATGCACAAATCAAATTGATTTGTGATGACTCATATTATGACATGTTGATGAGTAGTATGGATAAAATCATTAACACTAGAACATTTTTAGAATCTTTTGAAAGGGAGGTGAATCAAGTAGAAGTAAAGTATACACCTTACAGTTCCAAGGTAAATGAGGTGGTAAATTTTAATTGGCCAACGAATGAGGAATATCAAGGATGGGTAGAAAATTACTTAACTAAACAAGAATAGGATAGAGTCTACAACCGGCAGTTAGCAGCTCAACGGTTATGGTTATAACAAATTTTGGCTATGTCTTGGTGGCAGTTTTGGTGCAAGTTTTCGAAGTTTGGCAAATGCAACAGTTATTCTCTAGTGGACGGGATGAACAAGAAGATTCTCCAAAGACTCAACTATTGTAGCCAGTTTTTGAAATGTCATAAGGCGGTCCAAGTGACCAGTGACAGGGTTATTTCTTGTTCGATGCTTGTTGCTCCTTCATTTTCCCTATAAGAAGGAGTTCAAGACCAAAAATAGGAGTTAACAAGTTAGATATCTTTAGGTCGAGTCTAAGTGAAGTTGCAAAGAGAATTTGTAAAGATCCTAATATTATAGTGAAGATATTATTCTTAGGTTTGGTGTCATTATGTTGTAGGTTTTAGTTTCATGGGTACTTAATTTTCAAGACAGTACTAGCATCTGAATGAAAATTACTCATTTCAAGGTCATGTATCTCCATTGTATGAATATATTATTATCTTGAATAAAATGATCAAGGGTTATTTTTTTCATCTCATTGTTATGGTGTGTGTAATTCTCATTTTGGCTTTAATTCAAGGAATTAATTAAAATGCTTGAGTGAGGTTATAGGTGACCAGGTTCATATAAAGATTTGATAAGTAGTATTGGGTTAGAATATAGATTGATGGTATTGTAAGGCATTATTATCTGAGATTTTATATGCTATGTGTCTAGAAGATAAACTTGGTTACAGTAAAAAAATCCAACACCTTTGGTATTATCTAGCTATGGCTCCTAAATCTATTGAAAATTGGTCAGTAGGGTTAAAATTGAAACCTTGCAAATATAATATTTGGCCAAATCCATCAAGAATTTTCCATCAGTTATAAACAATTCCCTTATAAATAATTTGTGAAGTCGGGTCTAAAATCTGGAAATGAAATTCTAAAAATGCACAAGACTAAAAATAAAATCTGATGAGATGTTTCTTTAAAATATGATTTTCAAACCTGGAAGTACAAATCTGACTTCACAAATGAATTCTGGATAAATTCAGTGACTACCCTCAACCTAGCGATATCTTCTTGAGTTTCTTTTGATTTTCCCCAAGAAAACCATCGAGCAAAACACTGTCGCAATAAATAGTCAAGCTCATTTTTATTTATGCCCGCCACAATTTAACTTTGCAAGTCCGTCAAATTTTTGACGAAAGATCTTCGTCGAAACGTAGACGAAAAAAATAGTTCGTCAAAATTCCGATGAACGTCGAGGATAAAATTTTAAAAAAATGAAAATTCACACAAGTGCCTGACGATACATCTGATTATATAGCTTTCGTCGAAATGTTTCATTGGATTTTGCAATCAAATGAGTTAGTGCCTTAAGGGTCCAAAAAGCAAAATGTTTGTGAACTTCAACATGCTCGTATTCGGACACCGTGACGCTTAGAGACTTCTCGTCTAAGCCTATGGGATCATGTTGGGCCCCTCTACAATACCTCTCTCGGTTTCTTCTATCTCAGAGGCCTTTCCCCATGGTGGCAATTTCTCGCTTGGAGAAAAAATTGTCAAACGCAAGTAGTTGAGTGTGTAAAAATGACTTTATAGGCATTCTGTCACCATGAGACCACATTTATTTGAGGCATCTTTTGAACTAGTTCACTAACTTGTCTATGGCTTGTCATGGCATTCCATCACCACATTTATTTGATGCATTTTTTCAAATAGTTCATTGCCTTGTTTATGCTATTGCTTACTATTATGCTTTTGATATATTTTTTTAAAGCATCCATAGCTTGTTCAAAATCACTTATTTTAGGCTTTTAGCCATAGCAACAAGGCAATGAATTGTTTGAGAAGATTCTTTGGTAGAAATGTATGGAAAATGTGGTAACATAGACAAGGCAGGGAACTATTTGAAAACTAACCTCAAAGAAATTTGGTCTCATAGAATTCCATGATAACAAAATGCAATTGGCAACTGCTCCAAGTTATTAGTTATACAATGTGAATAAATTGCATAACTGCTTAGGTTGACTTTGTACAAACTATATTGTAATTAAAATTTGGTCATCTGTCAACATCTACTTATTAGTTATGCAAAGTGAAGTAATGCTTTGACTTTGAAAGATGTGCAATGCAATGTAATCAACGATATGAATATAAACTACAAAAATCCATTTTTTACAATTTATTAGTTAAAACATTTATTTTATTTTCTCTCTATATCTCTATATGCTATGGAAATACCTTTCAATTTTTTAAAAAAAGGATTTTATCTTTTGTTATACAATTTTTCCTTGTTTTTTCAAAAATTATTATACTTTTGGTTTGTCAAAATTTTCCCCAAAAGATTTTTTCTGCTATGCATTGGAAGCATGAAGCATATACGTGAATACACACAATATAGGTGAAGTATACATGTGAATAAGTGAAGCATACATGTGAATAAGTGAGGCACAAGTAATTGAAGCATTCCAAAGGATACAAACCACCACAAGTGGAGCTTATTTATACAATACGCTTTAGATGGGGCTTATTGAGAATTTGACAGTAATTAGTTAAGCATTAGATGTAAAAAAAATCCATTCCTACAACATTCAAGCATGCAACTTACACGATATGAATGATAACATCATTCAAGAATGGCAGTAGCAAAATAAGAGTTTCTTTAATCAAAAATCCGAAAGGCTATACAATGATATATATTGATAAAAGTATATACAATATATTAAAAAAAACCATATAGGCTTATTACAAAGGAGCCATATGGACATAAAATAGCACATATATATCAATAGTACAAAACATATGTTCCAAAATTCCACATAGGCATACAACAAACAACACTAATACATAGTCATTTCCCTCTAGGGGAAGGAAATATATCTCGTGCTACCTTCAAAATTCAACTAGATGGAGTGATTGTTGCTTCTCTTGTCTTTCGAACATGCTCGCTAGTCCTCCTCTCTTCACTCTAGAATTTTAACTGATATAATTAAAAGTAAAGATGTTAAAACATAGAAATTGAATTTTGGAATGGCATATAACAAAATATATAATCACTTACCGCATACATATAGTCATCATGCACATTTATAGTATCACCACATCCACGATCTGGAGTGACAACCATCTGTAGAAACCATGAAGATAGGAATTAAACTACATAAAAGTATCATAAATTTTTTCTATAATAGACCATAAAAGAGCAAATATAATGTCAAATCGACTAATCTATTCCATACCTCT
Source organism: Sequoiadendron giganteum (assembly GCA_007115665.2). NCBI lineage: Eukaryota > Viridiplantae > Streptophyta > Pinopsida > Cupressales > Cupressaceae > Sequoiadendron > Sequoiadendron giganteum. The sequence continues at coordinate 126,278,733 of CM021101.1, read as the reverse complement.
CTCAATGGATCAGAACTACTATTGCTGCAGAAACTCCATGGTCCATCGTGCCACCAACATCACTAGGGATATCTCTTGTCAACATCTGAAAATGAAATAATATCTCAGGTATCATGTTGATATAAAAAACCAAGAGGGGATAATGGAACATAAGATGAAATAAGAGAGGTTAATGGGATGGGAATAAAAGGGTGATGCAGAGAGGAGGCTCAAAATCATTCAAAGTGACAACTTGCATCAAGAGACATCTAACAAGATTAAAATGGACCATTGGATTTATCGAAACAATCCTCAAAGCTTGACAACAATCAGGAGTCTAACTTCTCACTTTCACCCATGTAACCTAGTAGTAGTGCAAACTCAATTTTTCGCCTTTAACTCCATGCTTTCCAAAACACTTGACAATTATAAGATGGATTCAGATACCCATTTCAAAGTTATACAACATATCTCTTAACTAGATACAAGTCTTTTGGACCAATCCCTTGAAATTAGACCCTCAACGTTGTCCTAAGCCATCAATTAGGCAAGATTTATAAAGAAACATACCTTTAAACTTAACACGGACCTTTGAAACATTGGGGCTGCATTTTCTATGCCCTCAAACCTCTAAAACCACAATCAACATCCAGGGTTGACTCTTCCAACATAGCAAACTCAAAAAACCTCAAATTCATGCCAAGTCAAGAGGGTTTATTCAAAGTACCACTTGCACAACCACCTAGACCATGCCACCGACTCAGACATGTATATTCTGACCCCAATATGCTCAAAATTTGGAAAAAACTCCACACTCTCATTGATTTCCACAAACCTTAGACCCAAGGCTCCATCTTCATGTGTTTTTCTTCACAAAACTCATCAAGACAACAGGTATATCTCCTTAGTTCCTTTTCCAAAACTATAATCATGCAAAATACAACCTAATCAGAGTCCCTAGGGCCCATTACACTGGTTACAGTAGGTATAGTCGGTGTAAGGGACCTTAAATCATGATTTTGGTTACAAAACCCTCAAAGAGTGTGTCTTCGGTCTGTCACAGGAAAACAAGGATATTTACCACAAATCACAATGGATCTCCCTAAAAACTATTCCAAAATATTGTTAACACCTTCCACCACAAATTAAAATTATTTACATGGCACAATGAATCTATGCGCGCTCATATAGGCCTGTAAATGACAAGAAAACTCAAAAATTTGATGAAAAACATAGATATTCTTATTGCCAAAGCTTCAAAATTCAAGGAAACATTACAAAACAAGTTGGAATTCCTTTTTAAAGGATTATCCTCTTCAAAAAAACAACCAACTGACTTATAACTACTTTTTAAACCTCTCATGACCATTGCATTACAAATTTGTTGCATTTATGCAACTCACAAATTTAGCACTTTCAAGTTTTGACTCTTTATATTTTTCTAGAGCCTCTTAAACACATAAAATATTAAAAATAGTCTAATGAGACCTTATTCAACTAATAAATCATGAATTACTCAATAAAACATCATCCTATCTACCTTGACACCGCTTTTCAACTTTGAGAATTCCTTCCACATGATTTGCAAACCTTACAAGATGAATACAAAAGGCCCTCAAAGTTGATCAATTACAATAGAATGGTCACATTGGACCTTGTTAAGACTCAAGGAATGAAATAAAACATCCTAACACTTCTTTCTAAGTGCACCCCAAACAAATTTTCTAGAAACCAAGCAAAACTCACTTTTTTGCTTGTTAATTAGGCTTGCCACATAGAGATGTCAAGCCAAGAATCTCACAACACTTCCTCCAATGAGCCTTCCATTCTCCAAGACATTGATGAGATAATAGTATAGGAATATACCTTCCATACCACTAGGATTTATAAACTCTACAACATGGGGATGGAAGAAACACCCATAATTCACTCATCACCCTGATTTTGAGGGTTTTCAGACCACCCAAGAGTAAAATTAGGATATATCCTTTGATACTCAAAAAAATCTCACCACTCCAATGCCAAAAGAAATATTATCCAACCATTATAGGCTTGGAGAATGAAACAACATATATATGTCATACCAAGTATGGGATCAACAATTTCTTCAAGAAAACACATAAATCAACAAACTCTTTATTGAAAACTTCTTCCAAAATTCAAGAAAAGCTTTGCCTCAACCAAGAGAGGCATATATGAAGCCTTAAAACCTCTTCCAACTTCATCAAACTGAAATTTGAATCAATTGGCCATTGGAAACACAAAAAGACTTCATTTTTTACTCTTTAATGCCTAATTAAGGCAATTTAGCCAACTTTCACCAATCCGACTACAAAGATACCTCCAAATTGTGTGAAAGGCATCCAAAACTCCCCAAAATTAAAAATATGGCTCCCCTCAGGTGTCTATATACATCAAGGAATCCTTTTTTCTTAATTTTCCAAAATGAACTAGACTTACAAAGGAGGATGGAGACCTTGTTTGTACAAAAAGTTGGTCATCAAGACCAAAACTCCACCAAATCCCTAGGAGACCTATTACAAAGAAATTAAATGGTCCATGAGACCTTATCCCAAAATTTAAAAAGGAGAAAAAAAACTAACAAATGATTCTAGGTCCCTTAGACCCATGGGTGCTCTTGCACCACTATCAGACACTTAATGAAGAAACATAGAAAAGAATGGTGGCCCTGCACCAAAGGGATTAATGGAACATAGGATGGACTAGTATAGAGTGATGGGATGGGTTAGGATGGGATAAAAAAATATAGGGTGGAAAATTTGAGGTTAATGGGATGCGATTATTAGGAAATAATGCAACATGGGGTGAATTAGGTGTCTAGGGTTTGACTATAGTACACAAAGTGCGAACTTGACCTATATGTAGCAATAATAGAGAAGAGTTATCTAGAATGAAATGTGGATAAATATGGTATAACATAGGATGATATAAAGGAACATAGAGTGGAACATAGGGGATCATGGAACATCTAGGGTGATATAATAATGGGTACAATAAGATGGGAGTAGGACATAATGACACAACATGGACTAGAAGATATTAGTGGGATGGGCTAGGAGGGGATCATGGAAAATAGGGTGAAATATTAAATGTTAATGGTAAGGGATTAGGAAGGAATAAAGGAACAAAAAGTGAATTAAGAGAACATAATGTGACATGATCAAGGAATACTTGAATGCAATCTTTGTTTTTCTCATCAATTTTTTAGATTTGTATATATGCAAAATTATGAAAAAATAGCTAAAATAGATTTACAACACCATTAATGAATAAAGGCTACCTGAGTGTACATTTTTTGAGGTTATGAATCATGAAGTGTGGAGGAAGAAGGTGCACCAAAAACTATTTGAAATCCAAAGCATGTTATGAGACAAACATTGAAATATAACATTCAACTATTCAAATGAAATAATAATATATTTAATACAAGTTACATACCTGTGGACTCATTGTCAAGAATGTATAAGGGTCTGTAGGAATAGAGCATCCCTCATGAACAGTGCGACCTTGAAATTTCATCATATCAAAATTCTACTAAGTTAGCTATTCTTAAATTTCAAAATATATTTTAATAAACAACATTAAAATAACTTGCTAAATTTTACCTGAGTGTCAATGCTGAATGTATCATTCAAAATATCATTTGTGAAAGTCATCACCTCCACAACTGACATAGGATGTGTAGTTGCATCATGATCACCTTGATAATTGTACATGCAAAAAACACCACAAGCGCTACAATGGTGGGATGGAGCTCGGGGCCTACATGTCTCCTCCACACCAGGCTCTACTAGAGGACTCACACACTATAAAATGGTCTGGGTGAGTGAGACAATCGACTTCATCGTGTCCACCTCTACATTGTCCTTAACAATGGAAGGAACAATGACATGCTCCACCATGGGTCTTCCCAAGGCTCTCAGTGCTAACTATGGATTGCGTCTTGCAATAGATCTATCATGTGTGGATTCCCCACCTCTACCCTAAAAGTCTAAGATGTCAAAATAGTTTGGCATTTTATTGAGGAAAAACTTGCAATAGAGTTTCCTCAAAACGTATTGCGGCACCTCATGGTTATTGCATGGAGTTTGGTCAAATACCATCCACCACCGCTCCCAATTTTTTTTTTAATTAGCTCATGGTGGCACCAATGGATGGGGAACCTCCTTCATGCATGAGACAAAGGCTCATTGGTTTTTGGGTCTATAAATAGGGCACAAAAGTCGGCTTTGCTAATTTTTAGTTTTTTGACATCTGCATATGACAAACCACTAGCATAAAATTGTCTCATCTCATGCCTCTTATTTGACCAAAAATTCATTTTCTCGCTCAATTCTCCTACATGAGTTACAATTGACTTCAATGATTCAACAATCCCTCTCCTATAAGGGTGGGTTTCAGCATGCTCGATTAATCTTGCAATTAATTGTTGAATGTGTCTTTTATTGTTTTCAATTTGATTTTGAATATGTTCTTGTGTTCCTTGAGGATGCCTATCAATTGAGGGAGGGGTTTTGGGTTGTTCTTGTATAGGAGGCTCTTCATGAGGGGGTGATTGTGAATTATCAATGTTTCGAGGTGGAGATTCATTCTTTGAGAATTAGAACAAAGTTTTATTATAAAAATCTATTTAAATTTGCATTCTAAATCAAATTCAAAATAAATAGAATAAAAATACATACCTCTTTGCAATCTTTGACCTCTCTGACGTGTTGGCAGAATCCTCATGGAAAATGGCAAGCTAAGGATGAAAATAATGGAAGATATTTGGCGAGCGCGAGTTACAAACCTTAAATCCTCTTCCTCAAGCCACGAGTTGAAGACAAAATGATAGTTTGAAACTCGATTTTTGGCTTTTATGTCAAATAAGCCATTTGGTGCACGCCAAATTGGGCGTGCACCAAATGGATTTTAAGTCATTTGGCATGTGCCAAATGTCTTTTAAGTCATTTGGTGTGTGCCAAATGGCTTATTTCAGGTTTTATTTTAACGTTTTTTCAATTTGGCACCTAAATTATGTCACAAATTGGTGCACTTACCCAATATTTCACCATGAATAAAATCAATTGAGGTCATATCAAATGAGATAAAATTCATATTGATGATAAGGTACAAGCATAATCTATTCATCTCCAAAATTCACATTACATTCATATTTACCCTATGTAGTAATAGTAAATAGTAACTTCACAATTGGGATGTAGCACTTTTATCTAATAATGGAAGTGTGCTGCTAATGATCCACTTGATAAATTTGAAATACAAAATTACAAACTCATGGAGATGTCTATGAATATAAATGAGAAATTGGTTGAAGATGATGGTACAAAAAAGGTAAAAGAAATATTGTGCATGGCGTTGATTGCTAGTCTTATGTATTCTACAACTACTAGGCTAGTATATTGTTATTTTTCTTTTGAGGTTTATGCAAAAACCCAAGTAAAATTTATTTTAGTACAATGAGAAGGGTTCTAAGGTATGTTCATAGTAAAAGAGGTTTTTGCATTTTGTATAGATATATAAGTAACTTTAATTTAGTTGTGTATACAAATAGTGACTAGGTCAAATCTATAATTGATGATAAAAAATATACTTTAGATTATGTTTTGAATTTTGGATTAGGTATAATTTATTTTTCTTCAAAAAATAACTATTTTATCTTTGTCATCAATACAAAATCGATATATTGTTAAAACCTCAACATCCTAGCATGAAAAATAGTTGAAAAGAATTACGATAGATTTAAGGTAGAAATATATTAAGCCAACAATTGTTTATTGTGATAATAAATCATCCATTTCTATCACAAAAAATCCATTCTTCCATAGTCAAAACAAACACATTGATTTTTAGTGAAATTTCTTAGTAATCTTGTGGTTGAAGGATAGATTGAGTTGAGGTTTCGTAAAAAAGTTAATTTGTTTGCTAGAATTTTTACTTAAAGTATTTCAAAAGGAATATTTTGAGAGATTAAGGCAAATGATGGGCACTTCTGTGTTAAGAATTAATTGGGAAACTAAAGGGGTTAATGCTTAATTATTGAATATTTTTTATGCCATGCAATATCCAATTTACTAAATAATATAATTTTTTTAAATAGTGTTTTCACCTTTTAACAATTTTTCTTAAATATTTTGATATTTATTTTTAAAAGAAATCATTTTGACATCCTTTTACCTACATGTTTTCTCTTATGCTAGTAGCATTAAATACCAAAAAAATCAAACATTATTTTTAGGAAGAGTAAAAATATTATTTGTTGGATATTGTATATTCTCTTTTAGTGCTCATCCACTCCTTTCTTGACTATCTATTCTGAACTAGTAGCTCTATGTTATGCATAATATATATTTAATCTCTTCTTCTCATATTTGAAAAATGATAGAAAATATTGTTGGAGCAATTTTTCTATTCAATGCTATTGATGGATGGATACTCTCCCTTGAATAGAATCTCACACAGTTGACAACAAATAGGAATAATAACCTGCAACCTTTATTTTACTTCCATATAATAGTTTACAAAAATGCAATCAATTGCATTACAAGGATTTGGTCGCAAGACCACCACTATAAAAAATGGGTTGCAATACATGTAGAAAAGTTAAACATGCAAGTCTACAAATGACAACAATGACCATTAAAACCTCAACATATATTCTATGCTAAAAATACAACAAAAATAGTTATCTTCTCATCTAGAATGAATCTCTTTCCGTACATGACCAATTTATATGATTATTCCACTTGCCAAAAAATTGTGACTTCCACTTTGGCGCCAAACCAATCCAATTGTCCTTTTTTCCTAGGCTTAAGAAATTTCTAAATTTTACTGAAACTTTTAGGGGCCATAACTTTTCACTCAGGTGTCAGATTAAAAAATCGTCCATGTTGTTGGAAAAATATCGTCAAGTGATAGAGGCAAAAAAGAATCATAAATGGATCCTTTGAATTTTGACCATTTTTCAAGTTGATCTATAACCTCTAAGTGCCTCAAAATTGTCTTTGAATAATTTTAAAATAATTTTGAAGACAAAGCATTAATATCACACAAGTGACAAATGTTATTGAAGTGATTTCTCCACTATTAACTTCATTTCACCATTTTGGAGCTCTTTGTATGATTTCATGTCCATACATGCACAAATGATAACCTACTAAAAATAGTAACCCTGCTACTTTTAGCCCACCAAACCTAACAAAAAAAATCAAAATAGACAATTTTTTGGGGGATGCAAGATTGATCTTACACCTTAGATGCCCTTGCACCATTTTTTTTCTAAGTAATAGTGTATTGGAAAATTAATAGTTTTAATGCAATGATGAATGTGATGAGAAATATCTAGTCTTTTATTAGAGCTCTTTATTTTCTTTAATCAAAAAATAATACATTTTTGGGGGTTGAAATATTAGAGGGTTCCACATGAGTAGAAAAGAAGTTCCTTGGGGAAATAAAGAATATAAATTTTTCCATTCTATGTATATTCTACATAAAACACCATGAAGGTTACAAGTGTATTTTACATGCCTAAATAACTCCTTGAATTCATCCTTGAGGTCAAAATAAGAAAAAGAGGTGTTAAATGGAATACCTAGTTTAAGATCACATTGGGAACTACACAAGGATTAGTTTATGTTGGAATATGTGATAAAGTTGTAAATTCTCTCACACTAGATATAATCAATAATAGATAATGTTTTAGGAGGTAGATGCATATACTATTATTAGTTGTTATTCTTGGTAAGTTGATCATAATTCTTAAAGTTTCACTCTTCTCTCAAAAAATATATAATGAGGCATTTATATTCATTTTTACATCAATTGGAATAAAATAGTAGCTTTTAGAGTTTCACCATTAAGCTCTATCCAAATTTCCTAGTGGTATAAGAGTTGTGGTCCAAGGTTAAGGAAAGTTGGATTCTAATAAGAAGTTTGGAATAGGATCTAGAAGATATTGAGGTATTCAAATTAGATGAGTTCACCACATTTGGTGAAGTTCTCCTAGCCACCACTATTAGGGAACAAAGCTACCAATAAAAAAGAGAGAAGCTCACAATTGTAGTAATGCAACCCACACAAGATTTGGTCAACTCATTTGTGAAGGAAGTTTCCACTATTGTCAAAGAGTATAGTTCATAAAAAATTTAAAGGAAGAACACAATAATGAGTGGAGAAATAATCTCCCAATCAACAAATCTAGAAGCTAGCTATTAGTCTATGAAGATGAAAACTATCACTGTTAAGAATGCTATAGTTGCTAGGAAGGGTTTGTAACTATTCTGAAGTCACTAGCCCATAATTGAAGCATATCGAAGAGGACATTTGGTGAAGACATTGACTGAAGACTAGATAAGGAAGAGCCTATGTTGTTTGAAGATAAGGAGTTGTTGAAAAGGATAATCACCCATACAACTGGCGTAGCAAGGAGAAATCATTACCCACAAAGAATAAATCTACCAACAATTTTTGAAGTGAAGGTTCCACAACTTTTATATAAGGTAAAAAGCCCTTATTCGCACCATTTTCTAGTGCCATGCAGTCCAAATCTATTAAAGTGCTACTTCTACAAAGGAGACTATTGGTTGATATAAAGAAGCTTCCAACTAATATTTTCACCACCATCATTATATCAATCACCATCCATTGAAGGATATTTTTTTTTGCCAACAACCGAGGATAGAGACCACATAAGTTAAATTTCCCCATCTTACTCAATTTTTTTCATCTTGAAAGCTTGTTTACGAGAAGTTTTCTAAGCATAAGAAAAATAATATTGTAGCCAAGGAGGTAGAAGGCATGTGATGCAATCAAATTAACACCATTAATAAGAAGGGAGGATATTTTGGAGCCACTATAGTTGATTGAATCACAAATATGGTGATGTTGCAAAGTGTAGATAAATAAACAATTACAAACTTAGATTTATAAGATGAAAGATGAAACAAACAATAAACACAAACGTTAGCTTTATGTGGTTCACCAATTTGGCTACATCCTTGATAAAAAAAAATTATTATCTATATTCTCTTATTTTATATACAACAACTCATAGGCATCAACAATATCTATCTAATTACATTATCCAACAATTTATTTATGTATTTGGAAGTCTTCACAAAGAATGCCAAAAGGCTACGAATAGAGGAAAACAAACAAATAAGTCCAAGAGGCTACAACCTTTGGACTTCACTATCCAAGAAAATATAACAATTAAATTTTTATATATAACAACACTTTGAAAACAAAATACTAAAAACTATAGAAAATAGTTTTTACATCAAATAAACTTTTAAATAATTAATCAATAAATTATAACAAACAATAAAAATAAAAGTATTTTAATAGGCGTGAGGGATCAATAGTTGAATAGGCTAAATATGCAAGAATGTAGCCATTCCATGGAATATCATAAGACCTCCATTTTTTTTAGAAATGTGAGCTAACCTCTTATCTATCTACAAATAATGTTTGGAGGTGTGACCCATCGCACAACTTGCCACATTAGCATGTCTAGTGAGAAGTGTCAAAAAAATAAAAATTCAAAGGTTTGATCAGAACTTAATCATGGTATTCCTAGTAGTTGAACAAAAAAACATCATTTATTGTTAGTAGAATATCATATTTTTATTTAAAATATAATTTATATGTAACCTAAATGGAACAAATATCTATTGTTAACCATCAATATTTGTTATCTCTAACTTCTATATCCAACACAAGTGAACTAATAGTTGAACACATATAACTTTTTTTTATTATAAAAACAACACATTAATATTTAAAATAAAATTTATATCCAACAAAAATGGACAAATAATTGAAAACTTCAACTTTTTGACAATTATTTACATTTCATGGAAAAATACAATGCATTTTATGTGCTCACCTTTTATATGTGTGATAAGACAAATTATTAATACGAAATACTCCAATGCATATACATTGTTACACCAATAGTTGTACACATGAATACTATTTTTCACTATGAAAAAAATACATATTTAAATGAGCACCTTATTTTATAAATGACACTTGTTTCACTTGTTAATGAGAACCTAGTGGATAGTTATGATATTTTATTGAAAACAAAAAAGTATTTAATTCACTTGCTAATAAATGTATTTATGTTATTTTATATAATACTCATAGGTGCTCATGTGTTCAAGTATAGATCCATCTTGACTAACATTTGGTTATATTTTATGCCAAAGGCGTATCCTATTTAAAGTTTTCCCAGATAACTTCATCGATCAACGACATGCAATTCTTTAGAGGGGATGGGATACGATCAAAATGATATGATCTATTCATTCCAAAAATAAAAATTTAATGTTGCCTATCTATTCTACATCATGGCTAGACACACTGTGCATATCATAGTGAAGTCATGGAGAAATTTTCACTTTCTCAGTTTTCTCAGTCCAGGTGACTACCCAAATCCACAACGAGAAATCCTCATCTTCCATCGACTTACAATTTTCTAATGTTAATGAAAATGAGTGTGTCCATTTGAAGGTGATGGGGGTCATAGAGATTTGGTCTCTCAACCTACTTTTTTTTTCATTTTCAATGATTTAATTTTGTACCCAATTCAATTTTTCCCTGAAAAGTCCTTTTTTATAGTTTTCAAAGTTTTAATCAAAATTCTTTGGTTTTGTGTAGGGAATTTGTCTATAAAAAATATCACTACGCTACCCAGTCATGGATTTCAGGTCCGCGTGGCCTATCAGGTAAGATACTATTCACTACTTAGTGGTTGTAAATTATCTATTTTAAACTTTATGAATTTCATTTGCATGGAAGAGTACACACAGGAGGATTTAATATGGGGTAATGTATACCATAGTCTATTTGATATTAAATGATATACCTTGTGTCATAACTGAACCACAAAATTTATGCTTTGGGTAAAGGAATCGGTCCCCTACAACTTTCTAGGGTTTTCACCTAGAAGGAAGGAGATATCCCTTTATGGGGAGCATAAACCTTGTGATTCATTGAATATGAGGGATTGAATGTGGCTAGAATACTAATGTGAAGTATGCTAAATGCTGGAATCTAATAAATAAATATAAATATTGAACATAAGCTAAGAGAATCTATGTTTCTTGAAAACACTTGATGTAATGCAACATAGATAAAATAAAGACTAAACAAAGCAAGATAGCCAAATAGATCAGACAAGTGCACCTGTAAACTGCTGAAGACTGAAGTAAGGATTGCAGGAGCCTTTGAAAATCTATAAAATATGAGTTTTATGCCCATTGGGACACTTATGCCAAGCTAGGCAACCTTGTCCCTTTTTTGGTAAACTGCTCCAAGCTCTGTTCTGGCCAACTGGGTGCTCAAATCCACAAAAATCTCGAACATACACATCCAGTGGGATTATTCCATCACTATTGGCGACCTAGTCCCTTTTAGATTTTCAAGAAAACTGAAAGTGGACATGAAGGTCTACGGTTTGCACTTTCCTTTTATGGTGGAATCCATACTCAAACCTACAAAATCACCTACAAAAAAGAGTATATTTGGTTTCTAATGTGGGGCTTGCCTTGGTCAAACCCCTAGTTTGTATTTAAACTTGTAAAGAGATAGAAAATCTACATAAACCCTAGCGCTAAGTGTGTCTAAAACTAGGAAAACTTGAAATGAGACAAAACCCTATTCTATTGTGCTAGAGTTTAAGATGCATGCAAGAGATTTGTAATGATGCAAGAATCTAATCCAAGAAACCCTACAACATTGCAAATGAATGTAAAATGGAATGCAAATGGTATATAAACCTCAAATCTGAAGATGGGTTGAAAATAGAAGATGGAGTCACTTTGAAAATAGTCTTTAGGTGTGACTTGGTGGCTAGTTGCACCTCCTCAACCTAGACGTCTCCATGATTATTCATAGGAATCCATGTTCAACCTTTGACAATGTGTGATCTTGAGTGTGAAGTGAGCTTGAAGACGTACAAAATCCCTAGCTTGTTGTCCAAAAGCTTCAACTTTGTTGTGAGAGAGAGATGAAACTTCTTGAGGAAGATGTTTTTTTTTTGCACTTGATTCTTGAAGTTGCTTGTGAAAAATGACATAAAAACAAGTATTTACAGGCAACAAAAGCTAATTTTTAGTAATTTTGACCTAAGAGGCCGACACCCATCAGGAATTTTTAATAAGATAGATATTTTCCCACTTGAAAAATAAAAATCCCTAAAAAGGACTAGGTCGCCAACTTGGGCGACCTAGTCCCACCAAGGGATTTTGAAGTGTGATTAGTGTTATTTGAGTGATTTTGATATTGTTTGTTAGGGTTTGAATAACTCCTTAGGTGCAATGGGTCTCAAAGTAAAAATAACGAGTCGTAGGGGCCTATAAATGCTATTTTACGAGGGTGATTGATGCAAGGGTACTCAAAGTAGGACCAAAATAGGCACAAAATATTCCTTTTCTTCAAAGGTATGCATTTTTTGGTGACAAATTTAGCCCCCACTTTAGCGCCCATATGAATCTACATGTATATGTAAGCTAAAGGACTCTAAACAAATAATGCATTTTGTTTTCATAAAAGGACACTCATTTGATGGCGGGAGAATGAAGCCCCTAATGTAGCTATTTGCGACACCACAATGTTAGGAACCGCATCCTGCAACAAAAATTTGTTTGAAGCCCAAAATTCCTCTTATCTAATTCCTATAGATTAGATTCAAGGGTAGATGTATGCCCCCTTGATTCTACTTGCTTTACAAAGTTGGAATCAAGGTAGCAATCTAAACACATCAAAATAAGGATATGCATATCATAGGGAATTTCCAAGTACCATGCCACATAATCATAGGTGAGTGATGATGTACCATATGGTGTGGAAAAACGGTTCTGATGCAACAAACAACCTCAAAAATGGAGCTCACTAGCACTCGTTATGTTGATTTGAATGAAAAGCACACTAATAGGTCTAAAATGGTAAATGTACAAATGTGCTCATATGAAAAAGTGAAATAGAGTAAAAGAAAGGAAAATGGAGCAATTTGTCACTTGTGTGTCACCAAATAACGTATACCTTTGAAGAAAAGGACAATTTTGTGCCCGTTTTGGTCCTACTTTAGGTCCCATTTCATCAATTATCACCCTAAAACAACATTTATAGGCCCCTAAGGTTGGTTAATTTTGACTTGGAGGCCTGCTATACCCAAGGGATCATTCAACCCTGAGTAATGTACCAAAGGATTCACAAACTTAGAGAACATTGTGTGTAATGTTTGTATTCTATTTTTTCATCTCTTTTTCACAACAAAGTGGAAGCTTTTGGACAACAAGCTAGGGCTTTTTGCAGGTCTTCAAGCTCACTTCACATCCAGGATCACTCATTGAAAAAGGTTGGAAATAGATTTCTATGGAGATTCATGGAGAAATCTCGGTAGAGGAGGTGCAACTAGCCACCAAATCACTCCTAAAGACTGATTTCAAAGTGCTTCCATCTTATACTTTCAGACCATTTGCAAATTTGAGGTTTTCATCCCATTAGTATTCCTTGTTACACCTATTTGTGATGTTGTAGGATTTCTAGGGTTGAAGTCTTGCATAATTTCAAATCTATTACTTGCATCCTAGTCTAGCACAATAGAATAGGGTTTTTCTTTATTTCATGTTTTCTTAGTTCTAGACACACTTAGAGCTAGGGTTGATGCTGATTTTATATTCCATTACAAGTTTAAATAGAAACTAGGGGCTTGACCAAGGAAAACCCCACATTAGAAACCCAAGTATCTTCTATTTTGTAGGTTATTTTGTAGATCTGAGTCCGGATTTCCATGAAGAAATAAAATACAAATCAGAGACCTCCATGTCCACTTTCAGTTTTTCAAGAAAGTTGAAAGGGACTAGGTCACCCATAATGGCGACCTTGTCCCACTAGAGGTTCCCGACACTGAAGGTTGCAGATTCAGAGACCTAGTTGGTAGAAATGACTTTCGAGATAGTTTTTTTGAAAAGGGACTAGGTCACCCTGGTGCAGGAGCACCCCAAAGTGCATCTAGGAGAGTTAACTAGAAAGTCATCAATTGACAATTTGTTTTGGATCAAAAGTAGCAAACTCCTTCCATCCTTTGAGTTGGTGCCTTAGAGGCATTTGAGAACAAGTATTATGTTATTCAAGGTCATGTTGACCACTTGCTAGATTGGGGTTTGCCTACAAAGATGATTAAAGACCTTGTAGACCTCCCTAGGTGTTAGTTTTCTTTAAAATTTTGCAAATAAGGCCTATTGGGAAAGCCACAAGCAGCCATGGAACAATTAGGCTCGAGCTTAACTGATTTGGAAACCTTTATAAGGTGTGTCTCAACCTGTTGGAAGGTTGGAAGCTTTTGTAAAATTGAAGGTTCATGAATATTAGTGTGGACAATGAGAAGGAAATGTAAAATTTTGTGTTTGCTTTGAATTTGTGTGATCAGGAGCGATCATGGCTCTGTAATTTGTTGTAGTTTGTAGGGTAGCTATGTTCTAAGCTTTGTGTGGTGGTAATTAGTTTTTGTGATTAGTTTTCAGGCATTCAAATAAGGCCTATTGGGAAAGCCACAAGTGGCCATGGAACAGTTAGGATCGAGCTTAACTGATTTGGAAACCTTTATAAGGTGTGTCTCAACCTGTTGGAAGGTTGGAAGCTTTTGTAAAATTGAAGGTTCATGAATATTAGTGTGGACAGTGAGAAGGAAATATAAAATTTTGTGTTTGCTTTGAATTTGTGTGATCAGGAGCGATCATGGCTCTGTAATTTTTTGTAGTTTGTAGGGTAGCTATGTTCTAAGCTTTGTGTGGTGGTAATTAGTTTGTGTGATCAATTTTTAGGCATTGTTTTTGTAGTTATTTTGTTTCTTTTAGTTTACTGTTCTGACTGGCAGACTGTAGATGATGGAGTCTTAGTTGCATTCCCACTGTACCTTGTGTACGAGCCCTTGGGAACTGTGACCAAGCTCCTGTCTGTATATAGAATAGGGTTAGGAGTGGTCAGGAGTCATGGAAACATGGAGAAAGTCTTCTCCTAGGCGAGCTTGACAGTGCGTGGCTAGGAAAGACAGTAAGTGCAAAGCACTATTAAGTTCAGGGGTGTCCGTTCAAAGCGATCTTCTTGTTGAAGAAGGAAGGTGTGATGGTTATCAAGCTGTGGAAACATTGAGGAGACTCCATCAGTTCATTTTGGTGAGAGGAACCTCAACAGTCTGCAAAGAAGATAGGAAAAGACCTTCAAAACCTAGGTTCTTGAACAATTCCAGTTTAGAAGTGTTGTACGGGTAGTGGAGTCTTAGGACCCCTAAAATCTTTGAGAGATGGTTATGTACCCTAGGAAGCTCAAGGAAATATTGGGTGGTCTTTGGAGGACTTGAGAGTTCTAACCATTTTTCTCAGAGTTGGAGACCTAATTTGGGCTCTTAGCTAGTAGCCTTTTTAACCCTAAATGAGGGTTTAGTGAGAGTGATGAAAAGATGGAGTTTGGTGAACTTTCAAGAACCCTAGGAGGATGGTTTGAATTTATTGGAGGCATCTCTACACCCTTGCAAAGATCAATTGAGTGTTGAGGACAGGTTAGCCTTTAGGGTAGATTAAGGGCTAAGGAAGAGCTAGAGGTAGTGCACCAAGATTGACTTGGTAACCTGAATTGTCATGATAGTGGGGTTGGCCAGGAGAACCAGGGGCACCTAAATATGAGGAAGGTCCTAAAGGTTCAGGTGGTGAAGAAAGACACCAAGGAGATCTTTCAAAAAAAGATCCAGAGCATGGAACAATGAGTGTTCCATCCAACCCTACCCTATCACACCCCACTTGGCGTAAGTTTCTTAGCTTGTTCAAAACTCTCACTTTCTAGGTTTCATGAGGCTTCCACAACTCCATCTTTGGCCTACAAAAATTTCCAGGTGCACCCATTTGATTTAATAGGTTATTTTACTTAGTTTAATCTTATCTTAGCATTGTTGTAATACATTATGTGTTTTCCAGCATCATAAACTCTCATAGTTTAGGTTAATTAGTTAGGGTTTCATGTTATATTTTAGTACTTTTCAGATTCCATTACATATTCAATCCCTAGCATTGAATGAATCGCAAGATTTGGTGCCCTTGGTGGTAAGAAAAAACCCTCTTCCTTCTAGGTGAAACCCTAGAAAGTTGTAGAGAACCCATTCTCTTACCCCCACATAAAGCACCCAAATTTTGTGGTTCATTTTGGTGAGCCCACATTTCAACACATTACATACTTCTAATTTCAAATGCATTTGCATACTAGGAGCTCTTTCTTTAGCCTTGCATTGAATGTTGCATTGTTTAAACAAGCATCCTAGGGTTTTTCTTCTTGCATTAGTGAACAAGCATCATATTTGGCATTTATTTCCTTGCATGATACAAAAATCTAGCATATATCTTATACCTCTGCATTTTATCTTTCAGAAACTTGTATTTTACATCAGAAAACACAACAAAAACTCAAAAAACTCATACCAGGACTAAGTCCCCCCTCTGGGCGACCTAGTCCCAGTATACATTTTGCTTTAGTAATTCTTGCATTTAATTTCCAGATTCTGTACTTTTTGTTTCCTTTTGTTTATGCTTGGTTCCAATTCTGTTATTCTCGGTTATATGGTTATTATTAGCTTAAAATGGCATTTATGAGTAGCATTAAATCTTTACATGTTCCATTTTCTTCTCTAGTTCATAGTACTTTCAAAGTCAATTCAGTGAAACATACACTTGAAAAAATAGAAACCTCACATAATACAATGCATAGACTTCTTCACTATAGGAATACTATATCATGTAAACCTTTTATTAGCGATGATTTTGATAAGTTAGATGAAACTCTTCAAAGCTTCCTCTCACTCACTTCATCCACTAAGGTTGGTGATGATATAGTTACAACTTCCCCACCCTTGTCTTCCAAAACTTTTAGTTGTGATGATATGGGTATGTTAGATGACATCCTCCAAGATTTTATCTTCCCTACTTCATCCACTATGGTTTGTTCTGATGAGAAAACTAAAATGAAAGATGTCAATGTCATCCAGCCTCAATTTTTTCTCTACAAACCTTCTCCTAAACCTTCAACCCCATCCCAACCTGAGTTTACCCTTTACCCTCCTAAGGATGTTATCATTTCCCACACTCATTATACCCGTAATAACCCACATCCCCAACAATCATCTCCCTCCACTTCCCTACCATTACCCAACTCCATCTTATCTGCGGCTCCTCATTTCAATTCACAACTTAGGGAGTATGATTTAGTTGACCAACTTAAAAACACTCCCGCCAAGATATCCCTTTGGGACCTCCTTCATAATTCCCCTAACTATCACTCCATGCTTCAAATAGCCTTGCAACAGATAGTGGTCCCTACTAGCATGAATACTAATGATGTGGAAGCTCTGCTACATGAAATGAATAGAACTAATGTGGATATTACTTTCTATCAACATGAGCTCCCGCCATTACAATTATGAAAAAAAAATGAAGCCTTTATGATTAGAGCCCAATACGATCAGATAGGTATCAAAAGGACCCTTGTTGACAATGGCTCTGCCCTAAATGTGTGCAGTGTAAATCTATTTGATAGGTTACATGTGGATAGATCACAAATCCAATATTATTCCTTATCCATTAGAGGATTTTACAATGTTACCAAGAAACCTCTTGGTGTCATCACTTTCCCCATCACCGTTGGAGTGGTTATGCAACAAACTCTTATTCATGTTATGCCCCATGATCTTTCTTACAATCTAATTTTAGGTAGACCATAGATACATGAGATGCACGCGACACCCTTGACCCTTCATCGCAAAATGAAATATGTCTATGATAACAAAGTTTATCACATTGACATAGACCCCGAGCCCAAGAGTTGCCTACAACTTAAGAAGGGCACATAAAGTCCTCTTCACACATTAATTCCTACCTCCAACATTGCCCCTTCTGCGATGAATCAACTCGAGGACACATCCAAGTTTAACTTAGGGTGATCCCACATAAGTGGTTAACACTTTGAGGGAGGAAGGAAAAATCAATTTTCCACCCTCCCACAAATTGAAGGGGTTTGAGCAAACCTAGGTTCGCTCGAACCCCCGAAATTAAGATTAAAAAAAAGCAAACACACCCCATCATTTTTAGTTAGTGTTTGAGCAAATTGTGGACGGCGAACAAAGCGAGCACAATACCGATGAAGACTGTATCAACCTCCACAGTCTACCATCCTTAGCACCCTCAGCTCTCACATCAAGCACATGTTGGTCAATTTCTCTAGAAATTTATTTTTCTTGAATTTTTTTAAACTGTATTCAATGGTTGTAGAATTAGGGTTTATAACTACTGATTGCATTTGCTTGAAAGTTTCTAAAGCCTTTTCAGCAAACCCATTTTGTGAATACGAGATGTCAAACAATTCATCTGCCTTGTCTATGTTTCCACATTATGCATACATGTCTACCTGCAACTACAACATCTAACAAAATTCCTCTATCCATTATGTTTTGATGCATGTCAATACCCTGTTCCAATGCTCCTCTTCGACACAAGCTGGGAGGATGGTGGCAAAGGTTGTAGATTCTAGCTTTAAAGATGCCAATTACATTTGCTTGAAATTTTCTAAAGCCTTTTCAACAAATTCGATGCCCTGGTCGTCCATACCTTGTTCCAATGCTCCTATTTTTGGTAGTAGAATTTGGCTTTACACCTGCCAATTGCATTTTCTTGAAATTTTATAAAGCCTTTTCAAAAAATCCATTTACACCTGCAACTACATTTGCTTTAAAGTTTGTAAAATATTTTCAACAAATCTATTTTGTGAATATCCTACATTTCTTCCTAACAATCAGTTCATGTGCCTTGTCTATGCTTCCACATTTTTTATATTAATTTGTTTAAGTTATAAACCCAATGTAAAATATTGTGGCAAGATTTTCAACTTGAAATAAACCTTCAAATTTTCATTAAACGAAAAGGACAAATAGAAGAGAATATGATGAAAGGATTTATAGGTGTAACCAACTTTTCTATTGTAAAATCTAGATATTTCTATGGTCAAAGGAAAAATTGACACCTTAGTGCTAGATATCTAGAGCTAACAACTTGAAGCTAACTTCTCTATAAAAAAATTCACTAATGATAAGAAGATTTCCTTTATAGTGATGAATTTTACCTTGATAAGCATTTTGAGGGTGAATACATGAATTTTCAGACAAGAAAAACATAATTGTAAGGATTAGTTTGTTGAAGAATACACTTAGTACCATGAATTTTTCACACAATTGTAGGTGATTTTCTCAACATCACAAACTTTAGTTCAAACACATCAATATATTATCACCTTAATTATTGCTAAAATAGAGTTCTTAATATCAAATTATGATATCATTAAGTACAAATTTTCAAATTGAATATATATTTGGAAAATTGATTTTAAAATAAGAAAGGACTTTATAGATAGGTGTTTATTTAATTTGATTTAACCAATGCTATAATTATTAAGAAACGAAGTAAACAACATAACAAGATTGTTAACCATAGTCATCAAACTTGAGTAATATATTAAATCATAAAATATTAATAATAAGAGAAACAATAAAAATATACAAACCATAAGAATATTGATACAAATTTAGTAATTTTATTTTTTCTTAGTGTAACTTGAATGCGTAAGTTGTTTCTAATATGGACTTAAGCAAAATTGTTTTTATTTTTAATCTTAGAAAATAGAATAGGACATTAATACAACAATAAAAAAACATAACAATATCAACAATAATAATCCACCTTTTTTTATTTCAGTCCTATTTCCCTTTGTAATACCATTTACAAGATCTTCACTAAGGCCATTTATCTTCGATTGCACCCTCTTATTTCTGGAATTGTTTCTGAAGAGCAAGGGGGATTTGTACCTAGTAGGGAAACAATTGAAGGAGCAATTGTAGCTCATGAGGTTCTTCATTCAATTGCAGTTAACAAGTTGTCCTCTATGATTATAAAATTAGATATGCAAAAATCTTATGAAAGGGTTGATTGGTCTTTCTTGAAGGAGGTTTTTTTTAAATTTGGATTTTCAAGAAAATGGTGTAAATGGGTTTTGGCATGTATATTAGGTGCTAAGTTCTCAGTGTTGATAAATGGTTTTACAGTAGGTTTTTTTGGCTCTTCACAAGGTGTTCACCAAGGAGACCCCTTGTCTCCTTTTCTGTTTATAATCTTAGCAGAAGCTTTCAGGAGATCACTTCTATAAGCCCATCACCAAGGCTCTATAAAGGGAATTTGTATTCCAAATGTTGACATATCAATAATGCATTATCTTTTTGCTGATGACACTTTTCTCTTTGGAAAAGAATCAATTTCAGAAGCTCTGCATATAAAATAGATTTTAGACAAATATACAAGGGCATCGGGACAAAAGATAAATGAGATTAAATCAAAAGTATATGTGTTTAATACCAAGCCTTTGGTAGAAAGAATATTAGTGGATCTTTTGGGTTTTCAACAATCACAACTTCCTTACAAATATTTGGGCATTCCATTTTTTGTAGGTAAAAACAAAGTGTCATTTTGGCAAAAGATTATTCAAACTATCCAAGAAAGGATTTCATCATGGAAAGGTAGATGGCTCACTCTATCAAGTAGAATTTTGCTAGTAAAGTCGATGCTCTCTTCAATACCAAGTTATTTTATGTCTGTATTAAAAGCTCCAAAATCAATCATTTTTCAAATTCAAAAGTTGATTAGAAAATTTCTGTAGACATGCAAAACTAACATCGTGCATCGAATTCTCCTATTAATCAATTAAGACAATTTATTGATTAATTTCCTAAGGTTCATTAAATAAATCAAATTATTTAATCCCTATGTTCTTCTCATTTGATTTAATAAATGAAATTGATTTAATCAAATGTCAAATCCCTAAAATCCCCTAAGTTAATTAATCTAAATTAATTAACTTCTAATCATGATTACTATTCTCTAGCTTTTGACTCAACTAGAGTCAAATCCAAACTCTTAACTAACCCACCCACTTGCACCAATAAATCATTTTATTTGATTTATAATTCCTCTAATTACATTCAAAATGGCATCAAAATGGAATATTCTTCGATTTTGAATCTTCCCCCCAAAAGGGACTTGTCCCTTCCAACAAGGTTTTAAATGCTATTTGCACAAGTCAACATAGCATTTATTGCACCTTTCATCCCCCAAAAACGTGTCAAGTCATTCAAATTCAAAGTTGAAATTGGCACATTTGCCAAAACTTGCACATTCCTCACCCTCTCACACCTTGACAAGCGGCATCTTGTCATTGGCCCATGAATGATCCCACATTCATCAATTTGGCCTCTCCTCTCTTCAAGCTCAACTATAAGTTGAAGGCTTCTCTCCTTCAAACAACACAATAGCCACATATCCAAGCATCTACACTATAGGCAACTTGAGTTCAAGCATCTCATTGTCTATATCATTATCTTGCCAATCTAAGCTTATCAAGGATTGGGAAAGGGCATCCTTTCTACATCATAAGGAGCACCAATCCAGTATGGGATAGATTTGTATTTAGGTTTTATATGCTTCCTTTGGTTTTGTTGTTTAAATGTCTCATGTAGCATATCTAACTTGATGTAATATCTCATAAGGATGTATGTTTCTGTTTATATTTTTTTTGTCATGTTAACTAACCAATTTGCAGATTTCACCATCCTACAAATGGCGCTAGAAGGAGGGCTTGAACCTCCAACAGTTTAAGCATACAACTTCAGTTTTAGCTTTCAGATTCAGATTGATTCTCTTTGATAACTCATAGAGCAGTTCAACATTCAATTTTATTTGCTAGAAATTTAAAAAAAAACTAACGTTCTTTGTCTGTGCTTACGCATTTTGAATATAAGGAAATAGGAGAGAGACTTTTAGCATTTGATTTCATTATAGCAGATATCAAGGATTCATTTTCAATCATGTTTTCTAATCTAATATGTACGTGATAAGCCATGATAAGCTAATGCTCTATCATGGTTGAGAATAATTAATGAATTTAGTATACCTTTGCTGTTGGCGTATTGCATACAGTGATATCAAGAAATGAGCTTTGAAACATATTTTCTATTTTTATTTGTGGTTTCTGATTAACTGATGTCATTGGAGATCTAACCTTGTCAGCAGGAAAGATAGTATCATAGTTCTAATGTCATTCAGGAGGAATAATACGTCTGAAATGAAATATAGTCTTGTACTCCTTTATATGTCAAGTAAGTTGGTATGAGTTTCTTTCCACAATCCATTTTAAATAGATTTCTTCCTTCTAGATTTGTTGTGAGGAAAGTGACAACCGAGAGGACTAATGATACTGGGGTCTAATCAATCCATTCTTGATAGTGGTAGTCGTTCCTTATTATACTGTGGTTTCTTTCTGACATAAATAATGCTATGAAGTTGTTAAGGCTGCACCTTTAGAATCTATGATTTCGCCATAGGTGGAAAGCTCCTTCACCACACTAACCATTTCGGAGATTTATTTGGGCTTTTAATTCTGGAAAGATATCCTTGATATGGTGCACTAATATCTGATTCAACTTCTCTGCTAGTTGGGGGAAACCACAACTATTGGTTAAACTATGGTATATCAGGCGACTGTTGAAAAAGCTTTCCTCATAAACACGCGAATCTCAAATACTTTTGTTGGTAGTAATGTTGAGCCTCTCCCATAGATTGACCACAAATATTGTGTCTAATCTACGTGCCCACATTTATCTACCAGGGCAAATATGAGTGCAATATGAGAGAGATCGCGTTTTTAAATTATCAAGGTGCAGACACATTCTCCAATAAAAAAAAATTAAACATAGGATCTACAATGTTGACCTTGTGTACTTGGCTAAAGAGCCTAAGAGTTAATAGCAACATTCCAGCGTCAAAAGATAAATAATGGGCATGCACCATCAAAATTTTGTGGGGAAATATGTTGTATTTTTGAGCTCTTTTTTTATTTTCCTTCATTTAGCATAAGTTATCATTTTTGTGCTCCTTCATGAATAGTTTTATGTGAAGGGATCGGACTTGGCAGGCATGAAAAAATTGTCAGATCTGCTTGTTGTACTTGACAGGTATCGACTTAAAGTTGTGAAAGATGTCAGCACTGAGAATTTTGGTTGCAGTGATGACCAACAGACTCTCTTGGAGGAAACAAAAGAACTGTGATGATTTATTCCTATTCTTACTTGAGGGAATAGCCGCGACCCAAGGGAAGAAGGCGGCATTTGATAAAGACACTGTTGC
The DNA here is from genome assembly GCA_007115665.2 of Sequoiadendron giganteum. NCBI lineage: Eukaryota > Viridiplantae > Streptophyta > Pinopsida > Cupressales > Cupressaceae > Sequoiadendron > Sequoiadendron giganteum. The sequence continues at coordinate 126,255,463 of CM021101.1, read as the reverse complement.
TGCTAAAGATCGTGCCTAGACACCACCGACTGGCATTAAGTTTGAATTGACATGCATAGCTCGATAACATTTTTAGATTTTCCTTGGGATATGTTTTCTTTGACTTCTTATTCTTTCATGATCTACAAAATCTAAGTTTTGTGGTCCATCAAATCTAGGGTTGGTATGGAAAACAAATGCAAGACAAACTACTAAATTCAGGCTACCAAATGTTGGTGGAAGACTCTTTTAGATGTATCTAGCAGCTCACGTGTCAGTCACAATTATCTTTCTTAGCTTCAAGAAGTCTTTAAAATTTTCCCCATATCTTACACGTTGAACTTAGCTGAGGGGGGGTCCAAAGTCATGGAACCCTTATGATCTTGTTTACTTTTTTTGACATGGTTTATACTGTTTATACTCTTTAGCTTATGTGTGGTTGGCCATTTGTTTTGATTGGAAACTCTAAAATACATCATTTCACATGTCTAGAAAGTGCAGTCTTGTGTCATTTTGAAAAGATGTTGAATTGATTGCTAGAGTAAAGAGAGTAGGATGAAATTGAAAATTTGGTATATTTATTGCTAATTCTAGGAAAAATGGAAAATACTTGCTGAAACATTCAAGCGGATTTGATCAAGTAGTGGTTCAAATAATCTGCATGGTTAAAACAGATTTGACCCACACTTTTTTTGTTTTATTGTGATTTATGGATAAGGATGAAGTGAAGGGGCTTTTCAGGGACTCGTGAGATTTTAAATCAAGGAATCAAGTGCTTTAATTTTTCCATATTTTGATTTAAAATAAGCTCTCTTTCTTTTTTTTACTTTCAATTGAAATTTGATCAAAATTATTAAAATAAAATAAAATTTGAGAGTACTAATATTCATTCATTTCTTTTGCAGGATGGTGTAGACACATGACACAACCTTAACTAATATAATGGTGTAGCAAGGTGAAAAAATCCAACAACAAGAAGAAGCAAAATTTGAGTTCAAACTATGGTCATTAAACTTGACAAAAGCATTTTTTAATGCTTATTATAATCTCGAGCTTCCATTATATGCTTTAGTTTTCTATTCTAGACCAACTTACTTTTTGGATTCTAAAAAGAACACTACAAGAGATTTTGTTTTTGGTACAAAGGGTTAAAATTGAACCTTAGAAACACACTAGATTTCAATTTGGGATTAAAATTGAACAAGGCAACCTTCACACTTGGATTTTGGTGCTTAAAACGAATTCATCACTGCTTTTTGGACTTAAAATGAACAACTGTTTGTCATATTTTGCAATCTTTTTCACAAAGTAATATCATCATAAAGACGTATGCATTTCTCTCGCGCCTCATGGTGATCTTGAGAATCAAAAGTTTTTTTTATGATATTAAGTTGTCAAAAATATTGCCTCCACACTTCGATTTGGGATCTAAAAATTGAACAAAACATGCGAGTGTGAGCACGACATATTGCGGAGGTTTTCCCCTTTGTTTTTCAACGAAGGTTGTGTGAACGACGGGATATGTTAGCTCGCTTTTGTTAACTTAGAGGGCCTGCCTTGTGGGAAAAAGTAATCACCCAAGGGAACGACCCAACCGGGAACACACTAAAGCCAAGTGACTTCCACCCGGGATATAAGTGTGGATATTGGAACAAAGGCCAATATCACGAGGATTATTTCGACGAGATGGAAAACAATGGACTCTCGCCAACGTTGGATAATCCCCCACGAACGGAATGCCCGAATTAGAACCCTTGTTTAGAAATTTGCCAAAACCTTATCTATCTTGTTGGTGCAAAAGGTCATGTCCTTTGAAGCCGCCCCACATAACATGTGGTCTTTTTGTGGAAATGGAAAGTATTCCATGGGAGATTCAGGGGTACTAATGCTTGGCTGACCCGAATAAGTGAGTGTCGTGGAGGGGAGCCAGTGTGGTCAAGCATTTAGCCATTCACACAAGATATGCGTAGCTGGATTTATCCAAGTGGGAACCCAACAAGATATTGCCTCATCATCCTAGGGTTGTAAAAGTGCTTGGAATCAAAAACACTTTGATTGGATTCAAAACATTGAAAAACGAACATTCACATGAGCCTCAAATTTCAAACACCTTGTGGGGAACAAATACCTATTGATGAACTTTCCCACTCTTGCTTTCCCTAGGAATCACATTCCTAGAGGTTTCTAAGTGTGCAAATTCTACCATCATTTGTTTCTAATAAGGATAAACATAAGGAACTTTTGCCCTATTTTCCTCGATTTCCGTATAAAGGACCTTGTGGGATGAGAAAGAGAATGGGACACTAGACATATAGTTTGAAAACCTAAGCAAGCAAGCGTCTTGGATAAAAAGAACCTCATTTAACCAAGATAAAAGATAGATTTTATTACACATGTGTTTTCTAACATGATCAAAATCCCAAAACTGAAGATCAAAAAGCTTAGTCTGAAAGCTAGTGAGGAGCATCTTGAGATCCTAAATTGTTTGAAAGGTTTACTTTCCTCTTATAGGAAATATAGCGTGTTCTTCAACACCGAGGTCTTGTAAGAAGAAGTGTTATTCTAGGTTAAGTCTAGGATCAAATTCAATCACTTTCATCCATCAACATCAATCAAATTTCCTCCTCACCAACAACTCTTGGAATCTTTGTCATCTTTTATGCGAAACTCTTAGGCGAAATCAAATCATCTTGATTTGACTTAACACAACTAGTCAAACCATCATCCTATACACGAGTTCTCTCTTGGATAATACAACTTCCTAGGGTTTACGAGTTCATCTTGTTTGGCTTAACACACCTAGCCAAATTATCAAATCATCACCTCGTTTGACTTGACGCACTTAGTCAAACTACCATCTTGTGGGAGTTCACTCTTGGATAACACAACTTCCTAGAGTTTTACATTTACATTTATCACTCTTGTTTGACTTAACACATCTAGTCAAACCATCAATCCAATCACGATCAATCAAGTCCTAAAAGTTTAGCATTCCCTTCAAAGTTTCTTTAAGAGTTCCATTCATCCATATCACTCATTTTTCGTTATCTCATCCTCATCATCACTTTGATCCTTCAATTATCCTAGTTCTTTGCTTCTTTGAACCTAAGGTTTAGACCGATCTAAAGGATTAGAGGTTCATCTCTTACATTCTTGAAAATTGATCTTCATTTTATGGTTCAAATCGATCTCAACACAAGAGGGACATGGAATATAAATTTGATCCATCCATCATGAGCAATTCGATTCAACCAAACTATCCAAGCCTTGCAATACCATTTGATTATCAAAGCTTGTACAATGCATACATGGGAGCATTATCTCATACAAACATCAATGGTACAACGAATGTGAGTATGCCCGATCCAAAGTTTGGAACACCTTTCCCAATGATAGATTCAAATCCAAGTCCAAATCTACAAATCTATCAACCAAACACTCAATGCATGAGTTTTCCAAACATCATCCCACCAAATCCATACATACCAATTACAAATTTACCAAACATGACCATTTCAAATCCACACTTGGTAAACTTTGGGGTCGACATGTTTGCAAATCCCCCTAATGTTGTTCAAAATCCTAGCAATATATTGGCAACTCCATATGTTGATTCAAGTCAAGGTAACACCATGCAAAATCAAAGTTACCTAAATCCAAGCAATATGATTCCCAACCACAACAATGTTCAATTTCAATCTATCATGCCAAATCAAAACATCATACCAAATCATCCCATTTTTCCATCGATATCGCAAAAACAGATGGAAACCATCCAAGCAACCCCAACAATCAAACATTCCCATTCCACCACCACCACCACCGCCAAAATACAACACGACCAATTCATTCTCCATCATGTTGCAAGCTGCACAAGAAGCTTCCCGCAAAAAGGCACTCCAAGCCCAACAAGCTACACAGCTAGTTGCTCAGCAAGCACAAGCGGCTCAAGTAGCCCAACAAGCGCAAGCGCAAGCAAAATTCTACGCACTATTGCAATCAATCCAAGAAGAATTAGCACAACAAAGAGCCCAACAAAAAGCTTTGTTGGCACAACAACGACACGACCAACAACAAGCGTTGTTGGCTCAGCAGCAAACAGAGGCCTTACCCGCTCAACAAAGCTTGCAATAGATTCCCACCGCAATTGTTGAAAACAATGATCAAGAGCTATCCATCAATGAACACATTGAAGATGTTCCCATCTCATTCAATGATCAAATCATCACACACCAAAAGCCACTTTTCAATCATGATCAAAACTCACCAATGATGCCCAACAATGATCCAATCTAAGAAACATTAACATCATTTGATCCTATGTTTGAGAACATTGACAATCCCTCCACCAAAATTGTTGAAAACAATGATCAAAATCAATCCATCAATGAGCACATTGAAGATATGTCTACCCCATCCATTGATCAAATCATCGTTCATCAAGAGCCACTTTTTAGCGATCTATTTCAAGATATTTTAACATTATTTGATCCCATTGACATAAACCAAGATCCATCCACCAATGATCATGTTGACAATGTCTCTACATCACCTAACGAGTCAAAGGACATATTTCAAGAAATTATTCCAAAGCATGATCAAAATCTTCCATCAAGGTCTAGCAATGGCCCTTCCAACAACATATTGACATCCTTTGACCCCATGGTTAAAGATATTGAAGGAATCCCTATCTCAACATTTGATTCAAATCCTCTCAAAGTTCAAGAGAATATTTAGCCACTTCCTAATGAAGATATCCAAGAAAGATGTCCATCCTTTGAAATTGACCCATGTCAAGAACGTGATCAAAAGCATGGCGAAAGCAATTCCAGAATTAGTCAAAATCAAGAATTTGTATCTCCAAGATACTACAATGATCTAATGGGCACTCTTTTATCTATACAAGATGCCGCAAATGATGATCATATCCACATAGGACATACTCCTCCATCTACCAATGAGATGCTTTCTTTGGATGGCCACACAGATGATCTTCATTCAAAACAAGAGTCTCATACTCTTGAAATCATTACTGGGAAACAAGAGTCTCCCACTCTTAACATTGGTACATATGATCAAGATATAGAAAAATGTAGAGACATATCAGAAATGGGTCATGAAGAAGGTTTCTACAAAAGTTGTGAATCAGAAAAATCATTTGAAAGCATATCAAGAATAAATCATGAGGAAGACTTTTACAATGACAGTGAAGCATCAACACTTCTTGAAGAAGCACTACAATCTGATATGTCACAAGATCAAGTTGAAGATATCAATCAGGAATTTATCCCACATGTGGAGGATCCCATCACTTATAAAGTTGGATCACTCACCTTTCTTAGAGCAAGCTATCTCGTCAATAAAGAAGCTGACACATTTGAAGGTCCACCACAAAGCAGAGAAGGAGCAACACCTTGTTTCCAAGGTAAATCATATCCTATTTGAAGATGTAGACCATTTATTCCTATCTTGTTCACTGGCACAGTCATGTTGGGATTACGTATCATCAAAGATGCAATGGCAGACTCCACTTCCTAATTATTTTTGGCATGTTTTTGATAGTTGGCCTCAATTATACAAATCTGCCTTATTTGCATGTATCTGGTGTATTATTCCATCCGCAGTAATATGGGCTATTTGGTGGGCGAGAAATAAATGTATTTTTAGAAAATAAAAGTTTAATTTGCAAATCCTTCTCAGCAATGTTGAGCATTCTATATCAGAGAGTGTAAATGCATATATTTTTAAGTATAAACATGTGGGCTCAGCATTCATAGATTGGGACTCAAAAATATTATTGGCTTGGCCTCTTATAAAGCTACCTTTCAAATGTAGTTTACATCATCCTCAAAAAAATACCAATAGAAATTCAATTTGTTGGATTCCTCCACCATCAGGGGTATATAAGATTAATTTTGCTGGGGTGTCAAGAGGCAATCCAGGCTTATCAAGTGCAGGAGTAGTTATCCGAAATCACCAAGTTATGGTGCATAGTGCAAAATCCTTAAAATTGGTAGTTGGATATAACAACCTGGCAGAGGCTCAAGCTCTACTACAGGGTGTCAAATTGGCTCTAAGTTGTAATATTCCAAATGTTCAAATTGAAGGGGACTCATTGGTAGTAATTAATGCCTGTCGAGACCGCAAGCAATCTAACTGACATCTCTCATATATCCTAAAGAAAATCTAGTCTATGCTTGAAATATTTGAGACCTATCAATTGCTTCACACATACAGAGAAGGTAATGCAGTGGAATTTTTTTTGGAAAATCATGGTTGTGATCAGTTGCAAGAAAGTTATTTGCATGTGCTAGAAATTGGGAAATTAAATCAGAAATTGGAAGTATTGTTGAAAAAGGAAGAAAGTTGGGATATATAATGATTGGTTGTTTAAAAAAATTAAAATAATTAACTTGCAAGCTCATGGCTTCCAGCACCATTTTCCATTTGTGAGAGGGTCTAATCAAATAAAGGTGCAAAATCATTTCAATGGATAGCTTTATAAGGTGTTGCAGCAATATAATTCAAATTCAATTATTCTTGCTAGTACTGAAGGTCAACATTAATCATGTTTAGTTTCTCCTAACAAGATATTAAAATTTGTACAATCATAAGATATTGACACGATGTTGGTTAGAAATCCCATAAAAGAAATAATGCAAGTGGCGATGCAAGGAAATCAAATAAGCACTGGAACCTCATATTGTAAATCTCATAGATATGAAGAATGTTTTGTGTGAAAATTAATTTTGCTAATATTTTTATGTTATGTGTAGGTACATATGTAAATTTTTTTCAAAATACTTCAAACAATACGTAAATGCATGTGTGTGAAGTACAAGAAAGAATAGCAACAAAGAAGTATTTTTTGGCCAAGCCACCTTAATTCTGGACTAACCCTAAAAGTGTTCATGTTACAACTTCTTCCTAAATTTAGATAGCTCGGGTATGAGTTAAATTGTACGACACAAGGAGGGAGAAATTATGGAATTGTAACCTAAGTATGTCCCAATTAATGAGGCGAAAATATACCCTAATATATGCATCTCCTCAGCGATTTAATTATATTTGTTTCTTCATGTACATTTATTAGCTTATAGTGTTATTCCTCTTCAAAGCACAAGACACACAAAAAGATTTGAAGTTGTGAGTCTCATCCTATTCCAAGAATAGTACAAGTACGAAATGGAATTCTTTCCCAGGAATTATAAAGTCTTTCTACAAGTTCATGAATGGGAGATGCCAATTGCTGAAGAAATTGGAGAACCGGAGCTGCATTTGGTATTTAAAGACCACTGTGAAACATTTGAGAAGCATGTTAAAATAATTTTGGGTTCACATATTATAAGACCATCAGTAAAATGAGTAATCTACCCTTCTCAATTCCTGTCTATTTTCATTTCTAACTTAATGGATTTGATGCAAGATGTTGGGGTTGTAGAGAAGTTGGTTAGAAATGTAGTAAAAGAAGACTTCATGCAATGGGATATTTTCAACAAAACATGCCAGGCATATGACTTGTTGAAAGGTCATGGGTATGTGGGTGATCTATTTCCCAGACATTATCTCCTCAACCAACATGCATATTAGAAAATCCTACTCGCCATTGTTAAGTCTTTGTCTTTGCAAGACTCAACATTCATGTTGGTGACTCTTAGAAGGTATGCAAGAGAATTTGAAGATGGGGTTGAGAAAAAAAAAAGGAGAAAGTGCAAGATATTTTGGCCCTGTTAGTACATGAGCATGAGCCACCACAACCAACACATAGCATAGAGGTACACGGGTTCCTTTAACCAAAGATAGACTTAGCCGACAATCAGATACATCTAGGTTCTCAACCTATTTTTCTCCATCTCCATCAAGACAGTGTACCAGAAGTTGGTCACCCATCGACACGGGTAAATTGGGACAATCAACAATTGGGTCTTTTCCAAGCAGCTCCACAAGATGGTGGCTAGTCCTCGACAACAGGAAACTGGGATGATCATCAAAAGGAATGCAAGGTAATCAATCTAAATAAATTGCCTCATGAATTAAATTGTGAGATGGGGGAGCATAGACAAGAACTGTTTCCATGTGAAGCACAGTTATTGTCGCCTCGTGAAGATGGAGAGGTGGTTTTGAACCAACAATGGATACTAAATGTTCAAAATCATGGTGACCAATATCTTCCAACTTGGTCTTCAGTCAATCATCTGGATGGGGAATTTATAGACTTCATGGAGATTGAGCAATAAATATTGAGTCTTATCAAATATAGGGTGTACCTAGTATCAAGCCCAATAGATATACCGAAGTTAGTTAAAGCCTAATTTTGGATATAACAGGCTTATTGTAGCTAGATGTGCCTGATTTTGTGTATAACAGGCTAGAATAGGAAAGCTAGCTAATGTCTGATATTGTGAATAGCAAGCTAGTTTGAATATAGGACAATCTCTAATCTTTAAGCAAGCAAATCGATAAGAACAACAAGAACTTTTTGTATATATTTTACCTATTAATAAATATATATAGGCATTATGCCTTTTTCTTAAATAATAATAATAATAATATGACTTGGAGAAAGTTAAAACATGAAAAAGTCTATAAGGCTAAGGTTTGTTCTTGCTAAACTCACCATCTCAATAATTACAAAAATTATAGGTTCTTTGTAAAATAAGGTTTTCAAAGACTTCTTATTTCCTTAAATAGTGATGTCCTACCCATACAATTCTCTAAAACTTCACACATTTCCTAATCTCTTTCCACACTCTCAAAGATTTAGTGGCTATAGAAAACAAGGCTTTGCAACTAATTTTATTAATAACACTAAGTAATTTCATAATTTATGTAACTAGCCCCCTTGGAGCTTTTGACTTGAGCATAACTTTTGACAAGAAAATGTAGATCAATGGTCTAAGTTTCTTTATGTGTTGTAGTGATTACCCTTTTGTGGTGAATAAGGAAAATATAAAGTGTGTGATAGATTACAATAAGAAACAATAGGAATATACATATACAAATTAATTTATACACACATAATAGAGAGATTAACATCTTATCTATCAATTTATTATGCTAGTGTAATATATTATCATGTTTCCTTCATCATGCATGGATTTATAACATTCATAAAATATGTGGTATCTAATACCCTATCTCTTATTTATTTCTCATGTATTTGTCTTCTCCTCAACATTAGATCACCTATTGCAAAAAAAGGTATATTCTAACTAAGAAAAGAGAGGAAGAAGGTCAATATTTGGATGATGCCCATCAAAATAATTTGTTACAAAAAATTTACATTCCATGATATTGAGAAGCTAATTCACAATGTACTAAAATGAAGCACATTATCCGTCTCTACATATAGTAGAAATTTAGTCCTTCACAAAGAACATTAGAGTGTATTTCCAAACAAGTCAAGCGTTTGGAAAGTTCTTGATTTAAAGTGGATGGATAAGGTTGAAACACCACAATAGAAGTTAAGTGGTGCCTCTAAGAATAAATTATAGAATCCAAAGGAGAAGAAAATCCTCAAAACTTAAAAAAATATAAGTAGAAGAAGGGGATTAAATTATGAATTTAGCCACTAATAATGCACTAAAAATAAATATTTCAACATGAACCATTGAGGACTAGAGAACAAAATATAATTTTAGAAGGAAACCTAATATGGAAAAAATTGGAAATTAATGGGATGAAAGATAAGTGATGCAAGTGGAAAATTAAAAAAAAAATGAAAAACTTAAATTCCTAGAATATTTGTTACCCTAAAAGGTATAAAAGAAGTGGTAGGAACCATGAAGATAGAACTAAAAGAAGGATCCAAACCATAAAGGAAAATAAAATCTATTAACTTAAAACCTCAATCCATACTATTTTGTATTTTTATTAAGCTATTTATATGCTAACAATTTAGGCTTTCCTATTGTCACTACATTTGACACTTACCATCAACTCCTATGTCTTATTGTTTTATACACATGTACATCATCACCATACCCTCAAATAGAAAAATATTTTTTCTATACCCTTTTTATTTGTGACCTATATTCGTTTCTATTTTCTTTTAACTTATCACATCTACATTACTTGGGAATACACACAATTGTAGGTCCATATTGAAACTATTTATTGTCTTATAACTTCGTGATTCCTCTTACCTAGTAAACCCAAAAATAGTACATGTGCATGTATCTCTATGTAACTAACTTCTAGATTATGGTGGGTTGTATTCTAAAGTAGTTTTATGGTATGCATGTCATAGATATAGTGGTAATGTGTGTTTAACTAGTTTAGTCTTAGATATTAAATAAAAGATTAATCTATATTTTGTATGCAGGATCACATGAAGTTATTAAAAGTAATTATGGATATGAAAGTTCTTTATAATTTAGATCAAGTATCTTATAATTTAGATCAAGTATCAAGTACTAACTAAATTAGCGGTGCAAAAAATTCATAATTTATTTTTATTAGATAATTTTTGGTTGTGGTTGTAAATGTCTTGAATTCCTAGGAAATTTAATGTCACCACTTTTCTATGAGCATGAGGCATCCTCATCCTCTTCCCATAGATATAATTTTACAAACATCTATAGTTGAAAATCCATAGCCAAAACTCAACATACTATCACACCCAGTTGGAATCAACTTAGTCATCCCACTAGCTCTTTAATACTCAAGTTTATAATTATGTTAAATACCATGTTTCTGATTTTACTGTCCACTCTCTTCAATCTTGGTGAAGATTCAAAGAGCTTATCCTTTTCAAGAAGTGTATATTCACTTGATGGTCCTGCGTTCTCTAACTCTTCAATAAGTAATTTGGCCTTGTATGAGACAAATATAAATTAATTCTTGAGCCAAAGAAATATTCTTAAGTATTTTTGAACTAGAAGACCTTCCTCCTCTAAGGAGAAATTATATATGATTTCCTCCTCTTGGTCCAACACCTTTGGTTTTAGTTCTTCCTTTTTATCCACTCATGGCTCTCCTATTAAAAAAGGAATAAATATTTTATCCCTTAAGATAATTTTGGCCCTCTCATACTTGTCAATAGATATGAGTTACTAGCTACTACAATGAAGGAACTTCCAATTTTTAATAAGGAAGTATTTGTCACTCTAAAATAATATATCAAGGATCTTACTAATGGGTGCTCATTGCACCATGTGTCATTGATAAAATTATGTCTCTCAAAATATTTTCCACCTGCTTTAGAGGCAGGGTGATGGATTCATTATGTGTTAGGTCAAATTTATAATCATTTGAAGACGGGATGTATACTTCAAATTAATAAGAGATTCTATATCATTATTGAAAATAATCTCCTACATATTAAGCTCAAGCCTAGGTATCTAGTCCTTTTTTAACTTCAATATTTTGGTGTCATGTTCATGAGAAAAAATATATTTTGTCTACAAATTGTGTTAAACTAGACTTAGAGAAAAAATAGTTGACATTATCCATCCTAACTAAGCACCTTGATTTTCTTAACAATATGTTTCTGTAAAAGAGATTTAAACTCCTAAAATAACAAAAATATTTCATACTTCCCATTAATAAAATAAATCCAAAAGTACATAAAAAAATCATTAATCCTAATTATTTTTCTCACCTTTCTTCTCATTAAATCCACCTTTAACAACTATGGTATCAAAATAATGTTTCATCCATTGACTTCTTTCTAATTTCCTTTCTTAACAAAATTCATATGATATTTTTGAATTTTAGTGAGATTATTAATATTGATAAATATTATCATTTTCCCATGAACCGGGTAAAGAAAAATTTAATAGGATGCACTTATCCTCTTCATCCATCTTGACTCCTATCAATGCATAAGTTGATTACGTAGATCATATTAAATTTTTTCAAGTGATTAGTTATATTGGTTCAAGTAAATGGGATAATACAAATACACAATCTTACATAATACTTGGATATTTACATGGGAAACATTTATGGGAGAAAATTTTCCATGAAAATATTTTTGCTTTATATTATTCAAAATCAAAGATTGAATACAAGAACGCCTTTCCCTTTATTGATTCCTAATCTAAAACATACTTATATAATTTATTTGATGTTTTAAACCAATAATATATAATCTAATTTTCCATAAGACAATATTGTTTCAAAATAAAATCCACACCATCCATAAGTTAATCAATAGAGAATAAGGAACCTATAATTAACAATAATAATTTCAATCACAAAACTAGTAACCCTTAGTTCCTTCAACTTAGTCTAATTCAAGTTTTGTTCCAAGATGAAGAAGAAATCAAGTGAATATTTTTAAAGCTTTTGTTACACACTTGGTCATCCTACATTTTAGTGTACATTTATAGAAAGGATGCATTAGAGAAAGAATTCATCAACATAAAACTTATATTTCTTCCTCCTCTTTAACCAATCATATGTGGAGCTCAATTTTTATCTAAATAAAAAAGGTAGAGTGGACCTAGATGGAAAATAATGAGTGTAGACAAAGAAACTAGATATTCTGGCATGAATAAATCTTAGGAATCCAATTATATAACCTTTCATTATCATTCCATCATTTGTGATTCATTCATCCACTTCAGGTTATTAATGGAATAAAGGGGAAAAAATCATTTAAGGAGTTACATGCCACATGATTGTAAGATATAGATAATTTTTCTTATAATTTCCAATTATTAAATCATTCATGCTATAAATCCCTTGATTTGAAAAGAAATATATTGTCTTCTTTCCTTTATGGTAGCAACATATTTAGAGAATAAGTTGAGAAGAAACATATATAATCTAGATACATGTGTGTGTTGTGAAATCTCAAGCTAATTTAGAACTTGTTGGCCCTTTTGATTTATTCATGTGGATCATATATTTAAGATCATTTTATATATTTAAATGTATAGTTATAAGTTTCTACATTTTGGTGAAATGAGTTCGTGCATGACTTTGTTCATTATGTAAATTTAAAGATTTATTAATATTTCAAATTGATTTACTTTTTGCACAAACTTGTTTAGTAATAAATGTATCTAGAAGTTACATTAAATTTATTGAATGTATATACATGCACAAATGAGAACTATTAAATCTAGATATATAGATAGTGTTCATGTTTAATTTACATTCTATATCATGTACACACAAGTGTAAATATATTTAGAACTATTTTAGATTTATGTTCTCTAGATCTAGATATATTAAACCAAGGTATCATTCCTCCTTTAGGTAGATACATATCACAATCGAAAATGCACCTATTCCACCTCCAAAAACAATCTTTACACATACTAATAGCAAGATTAGGAGATTGAGAGATTCATTAACTGATGGCACAAGTGAAAGAATATATTTAGATGTTTGCATGTCCATTTTACAAAGCTTAAAACAATTAAGAGATAAACTTGGACAGGCTACTAGTTTTTCCCCTGATAGAGTAGCTACGATTATTTCCCACATGCGGGAAGAATTCCACGGTGAGGTTTCTTATAAAAAAATACAGGAGGCTGTGACCAAAGAAATGATCAAAAACAATTATTTTCTATTCTATCAAAATATGTGTAAGGTGAAGGGTTACCAGGTCAAAAAATAAATTGATCCTCTTATGGCCCCATTCATATACCCACGATTTCTAGCAGCACATGGTAAGTATCCAAACAATGACCAAATTCCATTATATTTGGTTCAGTGCAGTTGTATGTTGAGGTCCATTTGGGCCTCAAAGTGAACTACCTAGACATTCCACCATATGCTAGTCAAAGGCGTGGTAGAATTGCCAATAGGCCCACCTATCGTCAAGCGGATAGACCAGCCCTAGTGTTTAGGGTATTAGTTGGTGATAGGTCTCTTGTTATCACCCCATCTCTAGCCCCCTTAGTGGACTAGGTTATCATTGCTTCCCAAAAGGAAGAAATTTACAGTGTTGGGGACATTGCATCCGTGACCACTCAAATATCTACTGATCATGTGGGTTAGTATTTGATGTCTCGATTTTCGCGATCCATACCATTTACAACACAGGACTACAAAATATATCCTTTTCAGGTGGCAGACATCCCTAGACCCACACTACTCAAAGGACTTACAGGAGACATGGCACGAAGGACTATGATTTCTTTGGCTGAGGACCTCTTACAGGCATATGCTTACATCACATCAGAGTATAAGATCCCTATAGACCATGTCAGAGGTCATTTGGATCGAGGAGTTCATTCACATCCAAGATCCCATCATTCTCATCACTCTTAGCCTAGCAGTACTACACATGAGGATCCACCTACGGATCATTCCACTCCTATAGTTGTTACACATTTTACGGAGTTGTTGACCGGTCTCGGTTCAATGTCGATGCCATCTCAGCTGCATAGTCCCCTCGACTCATCATTTATGGCACAACATGTGATAGGCCCTCAGATTGACATGTCGACTGAGCATCTAGTTGATTTGGTGGAGACAGGTATGGTAGATGACCATGAGCATCTGATACCATATGATGTGCATGTACGTGTGCATGTGCATGTTTCAATTCTTTCTTTCTTTTTTAATTATTTTTAAATTTTAGTTTTAACTAGATATTCATGTAATATATGTATATATATTGTAGATGGACATGCCTCATGTTACTCTGAGCCTTTGTCCACATCATGTACATCGTTGTGACTCTATGGATGATTTTGTTGGCAGTGGACATGTGAGTTTAATTTTTTTTTATATAGACACATGTATATGTACATGCATATGTATGTATAGATCTAGATAGATAAATTTAAAAATAAATGTACATTCTTAAAAATAACTTTCATAAAATTTATAATATATTATATGTATTTAACACATTTTGTACACAATTTTATCTACAGGGCTCAACACATCTTTCAGAGAAGGGTTCTCATTCAGATGATCGTTCAATTAGAAGTCGATATTCATATTAGGCTTCTCTGGATTTATGAGTTGTTTATGTTCATTATATATGACTTCGGCTACATGTTTTATGACTTAGGCTACATTTTTTATGTTTTATGACTCGGGCTACATGTTTTATGTTTTATGATTTGGGCTACATGTTTTATGTTCCTTATACTTGGGCTACATTTTTTAGATTGTTGATACATTTTATGTTCATTATAAATGACTTGGGCTAAATTTTTTAGATTGTTGATACATTGTACATTATATTATGATTATGATGGTCGTGTGGGAAATCGGGGTTTAATTAATGAGTTTCGTGGTTTGTCTAACATAGACAACTAGATGAAAAGTTGAAGGAACTCATCTTAGTTACTATAAACTCTTTATATATGATAAAAATAGAGAGAAATTATACCATAAAAAGGGCTTGTTCATTAGTAAAATAATTGAAATATTTCCCTTATTCATTTCTCAATCTAAAATAAAGAAAACTATAAATAAAAATCAACAAACCTAAGTTGTCAATAATTACGTAGACATTTTCATTTTTAGACCTAAAGAAATTATAAAAAAATATTGTTGCACCAACCTCATTATTTTCTCATACTAACTGAATGATCATAAACTAGACCGTGCTTTCAATCTTCCAAAATATATATTTATCTTGGATATTGTTTGGTATTTTAATATTTAATTTTTTTATTAAATTTTTTACATAATAGAGCCCATACTTTTATTTACACATCAAAATTATTGATGAATTTAATCTAAAATAATAAATTTAAAGGGAATTTATGCACCATAGATGATCTAATCTATCTTAGAGTTTAATATTTTACTTGAATATAACTTTCCTTCATCAATAAAATAACACCTCTGTAACGCCCTGCCACGCAACCCTAGAGGAAGTTCCAATTAACTACTTAAACGTACTAATTTTGTTTTTCTTTAAGTACAAGTATAATGAACATGCAAGTTCTCTACCCATTGCAAACAAACTCTAAGGTTACGAGACAAAGGTTATATAGAACCTCAAAAAAAGACATGAATCTAAACCATGTCATTCATTTACTTAAGATATTAAACACATACATACCAAACAAGATAAATTACATTAAAGCATAAGAGATAACTTTCAATTTCATTTATCCATAATTAAACAGTAAGGTTACATCTCTCATTCCCCAAATGAGGCAAATTCAATAAACATGATTATAGATTACATATTTCCACCTCGATAACAATGAGGGGTAATAAATCACAAGAACAACTGAAATGAAATAAAGCATGAACTGAAACTAAATCCCACGAGCTCTCCAACTGGAAGTATGGTCCACACAAACATGAATAAATGCCAACAGAGTAAGTTGCATGCCACCCAACCAAGTGGAACCCAAAGGCCCACCCCTCGTGCTAGGAGATAGTAACAAGGAATCCTAGCCAAGACCATCACCTCTAGACACAGGATAAATCATAATTGAACCAAATTGACACAACCAATCACATGTACCACTCAAGTACAACACAAGTACAACTCTAACATGGTCACATTGCTTCTAGAAATAAATTAGATCAAGTATGTTAAAAGAACCATACACATATTAATCAAATACCAACTATGGTCACATCAGGTATGTTAAGGAAACCATACCCATAAATCAAATACCAACTGTTGTAGAGTGTCATCACATAGCTCATCATGGGATTACCTTTGGGAATCTTCATAGGCTCTGTCCCCCACTAAGGGTTACCCTGGTGGCCTCATCCAAATCTTGGCCCCCATACTTACTCATGCAGAATCAAATACCTTTCGTATAGACAAGATAGATGACCTTGCCATTCCAGGCCTTCCCACTCATCCCAAGTCTAAAAAAGCCCTTATGTCTATGAGTGAGGCATAATTATCTTGATTAGTGATAAGTACCACCTAATATTATAAGTATTGTTTTAGTTATCACTTGATTAAACCACCTCCGAAGGTTATCTAGTTTACCTTATTGGGCTCTAGCTCCTACATAAGCCACTCTTCTACTTGACAACACGCATACCATCCAAACACCAAGGGTACCAAAGTGCAACAAAAAAGATAACACAACCACTCCTTTCTCAGGAGGCGAGATAAGTCAAAACCCTCTCCAAACACTAGAGGTAACAAAATAACAAGACACTCCTTACAAGGAGACACAAATCCCATAATCCACTCCTTCCACGGGAGGTACAAAACATCCCCATTCATGGAAACTGAGTTAAACACTGACTAGACACCATGCACTAACCAAGGGAATTCACAATGGGTTGACATCACAAACAACAACCCCCAACCTCTAGGGTCTTCTAGAAGACTTACAGATTAAAGAAACTTTTAACCTACTTCCCCAAACAAGAACACGAAGGAAATGTTCACTGAAGGTAATTGAAAGAAACTACCTTTGGATGTTCTAAATCCATTTCTTCATTACATTCAGTAATTTATTGCATGAATAAAACTGAATTATAAATACGTCTTTTCAGATAAGGGAGAAATTAACACTAATCATTTAATTTCCCTACTTGCTTTTTAAATAATAATAAAATAACCCTTTATTTCAACTATTCAGAAAATATCATTTTAAAAATACTATTGGTCCTTTGCAAGAATACATTGTTTTAAAATCATTCCATCTTGCTATTACACAAATTTCTTTTAAATTCAATATTTTCCCTTTCACATATTATTTTAAAACAATTCCTTCTTTTCTAAAATATATATATATATCACTTCAAAATCCAATTATTCATCCATTACTTTAAAATCAAATATGTATTCTAGAAATAAATATTATTTTAAAGTAAGGTAAAAAATTTGACTATTAACATACTATGGAAAAAAATTCCTCAATTGCAATATCCTCAGGCTATCATTTAAATCACCCATTTAATATATATATATATATATATATATATATATATAAATTTATATATATATATATAAAGATCAAATCAACTATATATATATATATATTATTACTTAATATTATATTAATATAATATAAAATACATAAATATTTTAATATTAAATTAATATAATATAGAATAATGAATATATATATGTATTAATCCTTATTTTTAGAAAAAGAGGCCACTCATGCGCCTTGGGCCACAGGGCGATTTAGGGTTGGGCGATGTTTTGGATGCACGTTTTGCAGGGTGGGGCGGTTGGTGGCTTACACACCCGGCCCAAGCTTGGGGTGGCGGTTTACACAACTGGCCCCAAAGCTTGGGGCGATTGTGGCTAAGCACAGTCGATGCCCCTTGGGGCAGCGGCTATGTGTAGACACAGTCGTCTGGTGGTGGCGGCGGGGTGTGTCGGGAGCGCACTGGGCATGGCTCCCCCACAGTGCCTCCCATGGGCGGCGGTTGTGGGGTGAGCCCCCAGTCCCCAAAACATTTAGTATTTTATTTATTTATTTTTATTATTATTATTCATTTATTTTAAAACAAATCTTCCCAAACATCTACATATTTTGGAATCCGTGCACACACGGGGCATTTTAAAAATTGTTTTCAACAACATAACCCCTCTTTAGGAAGAATAAATAAATATGTATATATATATATATATATATGAATTTAAATACCCCCACTCAGATTGTAAAATAAATTGGACAAATCATACTGAAAATAAACATTTACAATTAAGAACATTTTTTTATTTTTTTAGTTTTGTCTTAAGAAATTTAACTTTCAAATACAAGTTTCAAATTTTGAAAAACAAGATTTGAGATGGGTTTTCTTCGCAATCAAACAGAGCTTGAATATTTTTCAAACAACATACTATAATTTTGTGAACCTTTCAAAATGCAAACTAATTCAATAGAAAGAACCTGGTTCCAAAAGCTTGAAAACTGATGATGGAGCAAAGCCTTCTCATCAATTTCAATATCCTTCTCAGCAGTCCAATTCAACTTCACCATAAAACACCAAATCCAGAAAATCCACAACCAACAATCATCTTCTTCCATTCTCTATTTTTCCAATTTTTCATCCTCCCCAAAAAATTTTGCAAAATTTCAAATAATAGCCAAAAAAGAAAAAAAATATCTCTTTCAACCACCATAATCAATTTTCAAAAACAAAATAGAAAATATCCCAATTTTTCAATTGCAATTTTCTAATTTTAAAAAAATGAAATTTTAATACCTTTTTCAAAATATCTCCTTTAGCCTTTTCAATTTTCCCATTTCCACACAAAATATCCATAAATTTGAAAATGCATAACTTAATTTAATTTAACACGATTAATTTAATTAATCAATAAAATAATTTTAATCTAAGATAAATTATTTTACCAACTAAATTAGATTAATTAATAAATCAAATAACATTTCTAACATCATTACTAGGGTAAGTGCAACAAGATGGTTCCCAAAAAGGGGACTTAAGTGGACAATTTTTTCTGAAATCAGGAAATACTGAGCTTGGACGTGAAATTGAGGATACTTACACTCAAGATTTTGAGATGGAACAAAAAGAAGGATTCAAAAGCTCTGAGTCTACTTTCTAAACTACTAATTTATTTTGAAAATGGTTCAGATTAAGGGGTTCAAATGAGGGACGTACACAAATTGGTATTGTTTTTGTCAGAAAAACATAGCATAGCAACTCTTGTACGACCCTCATACGGTGAATTTTTTTTTTGTATTTTTAAAATCGCAATGGTCAGAATTTAGCTAACAGTATGTAGTTGATGCATGATTTTTCTGATAATTTTTTAATGAATATTTTAATTTTTACTAATTTTCGAAGTGGACATTTCCTGAAAAATAAAATTTTGGTCGTGCTACCCCTACAAATTTTGGAAACTAATTGAATTTTATTTTTATTTTTTTAAAAATTTGTAGAATGGAGTCTAGTTTCTAAAAATGTAATTTATTTGAAAAATTGATTAATGACTAATTTATAATGAAAAAAATACCACACTGCTTTTTGGCAAAAAAAAGACATACAAATAAAATAAATTATGGATGAAAGGCTTAACATTTTGAGAAAGTGAAAAAAATTACATCATTGGATAGCTAAGAGAGAACCCAACATTACCCATGTGTTGGATTTTTTTGATATTGAACCACGTGCAATCCTAACAGTGAGCACGAACTCGATTATGTGAAATATGGTAGATTTAAAAAAAAAATGTCTTTGGTCATTGGGAATGCCCTCCAAGCCTTTGGGTTCGTATTCCAAGGAAAATACCAAGCCTAAGGCTCGATAATTTCTAAAGCAAGATATAATGCGAGCGCGTTATAATGCGCTCACATTATATCTTAGTTTTGACATGTTTTGTGAATGCATTTTTTGCGTTTTGTGAATGCATTGACAAAACGCAAGCGCGTTATAACACGATCTCGTTTTGGTCTACTTTGAATTTTTTTCTTCTCTTTTTCTTATCTCTTTCCTCTTGTTATCGTTTAGGGAAACTATATACATGGAATAAACATTTAATTATAAGTTGACATTTACATATGGACATTTAATTTCTTATACTTTAAGTTATATTTCATGTATATAGGCAGGATGTTTGAGAGTGGTTTCAGATCTCTAGGAGTTATAATGCGAATTCTAGTTTCTGGAAGATCTTAAAAATTTTAGACTTGGTCAAATTTCAGTAATCAGCATGTCAAATTTCAATAATCAAGAGGTCAGATTTTAGTAGCCAACAAGTTCTATCATATTTCTCTCTCACTCTCTTCTTCTCTCTACTCTCTATCTCTCCACTCCCTCTCTCTCTCCCTTCCTCCCTCTCTCCCCTCTGTCTCTTCTAGTTTTTGGAAAATCTCACAAATTTCAAACTTATTTAAATTTCAATAATCAGGAGGTCAAATTTTAGTAATCAAAAAATTGTATTATTTCTCTCTCTATCTCACTCATTTTTATCCCTTACACTCTAGACCTCTCTCTCACTATCTCTATCCTTTTTTTGACTCTCTCTCCCTTGATCTCAATAAATCTCTCTCTATCTCTCTCCTTTTCCCTCTAATTCTCTCTACCTCACTTCTCTCTCCCTCTCTCTCACCTTCCCTCTCTACTTATCTCTATCTCCCTCTCCCTCTCCTTCTCTCTCTCTACCTACCTACCTCTCCCTCCATCACGCCCTACAAGTCTCTCTATTTCTCTCTAGCTAACCTCTCTCTCACCTCCCTCTCTCTCCCTCCTTACTTCTCTCTCCCTCTCTTCTTCCCTATCTACTCTCTATCTCCCAATCTCTCTCTACCTACCTCTACATCCATCAAACCTTACCACTCTCTCTACACCTCTCTCCCTCCCTCCCTCCCTCATTCCCTCTCTACTTCTCTCTATCTCGCCTCTCTCTCTACCTCTCCTTCCATCTCTAC
Organism: Sequoiadendron giganteum; assembly: GCA_007115665.2. Classification (NCBI taxonomy): domain Eukaryota; kingdom Viridiplantae; phylum Streptophyta; class Pinopsida; order Cupressales; family Cupressaceae; genus Sequoiadendron; species Sequoiadendron giganteum. The sequence continues at coordinate 126,234,227 of CM021101.1, read as the reverse complement.
TTATCTTTATCTCCTCTCCCCCTCTCTCTACCTACCTCTCCTTCAACCACTCTTTCCACTCTTTATTTCTCTATATCTCACCTCTCTCTCCCTCACTACATATCTCTCCCTCCCTCCCTCCCTCTCTACTTATCTATATCTCCCCTCTCCCTATCTACCTAGCTCTCCATCCATCACAACCTACCACTCTCTCTCCATTACTCTCTATCTCACCTCCCACTCTCTCCATCCATACCTCTCCCTCTCCTTCTCTCTCTATTCTCTACCTCCCTAATCCTTCTCTACCTACTTCTCCATCAATCACTCCCTAACACTCTCTCTACACCTCTCTATCTTGCTTCTCTCACTCCCTCCCTCATTCCCTCTCTACTCTCTCTCTACCTCTCCTTCCCTCTCTAATTATATTTATCTCCCCTATCCCTCTCTCTCTCACTAGATGTCTCCCTCCCTACCTTTTCCCCTATCTACTCTCTAAATATCCTCTCCCTCCCTCTACCTCTCTCTCTCTCACTCCTCCCTTACCCTCTTTCTCTCTCACTCTCTCCTCTTTATCTCACCATTCTCTCTTTCCCTCTTTGTAACTCTCTGCTTCTCTATATGTCACCATTCTCTCTCTACATATATTTATCTCACCTATCCCTCTTTACCTCTCCCTTCCTCCCCTCTCTCACCCACCCTCCTTCCTTCCCTCTATCTCTATCTCTCTCTACTTCTCTCTATCTCACCTATCCCTCTCTAGCTGCATATCCCTCCATCACTCCCTAACACACTCTCTCTATTGCTCTCTATCTCACCTCTCTCTCACCTCCCTCTCTCCCCCTCCATACCTCTCCCTCTACTTCCCTCTCTACTCTTTATCTCCCTAATCCCTCTCTACCTACCTCTCCATCCATCACTTCCTACCACTCTCTCTATACCTCTCTATATCAATTCTCTCCCTCCCTTATTCTCTCTCTACTTCTCTCTACCTCTTTATCTTTCTCTAATTATCTTTATCTCCCCTAGCCCTCTCTCTCTCTCACTAGATGTCTCTCTCCCTACCTTTTCCCCTATCTACTCTCTATCTCTCCTCTCCCTCCCTCTCTCACTCTCTCACTCCTCCCTCACCCTCTTTCTCTCTCTCTCCTCTTTATCTCACCATTCTCTCTTTCCCTCTCTATAACTCTCTCCTTCTCTATATGTCACCATTCTCTCTCTACTTATCTTTATCTCAAATATCCATCTTTACTTCTCCCTTTCTCCTCTCTCTCACCCACCCTCCCTCCTTCCCTCTATCTCTATCTCTCTATACTTCTCTCTATCTCACCTATCCCTCTATACCTACATATCCCTCTATCACTCCCTACCACACTCTCTTTATTTCTATCTATCTTACCTCTCTCCCACCTCCCTCTCTCTCCCTCCATACCTCTCCCTGCATTTGTCCTTCTTTATCTACTCTTTATCTCCCATGTCTCTCTACCTCTCCTTCCCTCTCTACTTATCTTTATCTCCTCTTTCCATCCCAACCTCTCTCTCTCTCCCCAATCCCTCCCTCCCCCTCTTTTTGTCACCCCCTATGAGGGTTGAGGGTGTAAGGTTTAGTGTTTGAGGTATAGGGTTGAGGTTATAGGGTTAAGTGTATAGCGAATAGGGTTTAGGGTTTAGGATATTAGGTATAAAGTTGATGGTATAGGTTATAGTGATAAGGGATGAGGTTTTAGGGTTTAAGGTATAGGGTTGATGGTTGAGGGTTGAGGGATAGTGTTTTGGGTTGAGGGTATTAGGTTTAGGTTTGATGGTTTAGGTTTTAGGATTTATGTACAAGTTTAAGGGTTGAGGGTTGAGGGTATGAGCTTAAGTGTATAGGGTATACAGATCAGGGTTTAGGGTGTAGGGTTAAGGGTATAAGGTATAGGGTTAAGACTTGAGATTTTAGGGTTTTTCGTTTAAGTATAGGGTTGAGGGATAATGTTTATGGTTTAGGGTATAAGGTTGAGGGTGTAGGGTAAGGGGATGCGGCTGGAGGGTGTATGGTTTAAGCTATAGGGTTGAGGGATAGTCTTCAAGGATGAGGGTATAGGGATTAGGGTTTAGAATAATGGGTATAGGGGTGAGGGTATAGGGCTATGTGTATAGGGTATAGGGATTAGGGTTAAGAATAATGGGTATAGGGTTGAGGGTATTGGGTTTCAGATTGAGGTTTAGGGTTTAGGGTTTAGTGTACAAGGTTGAATGTAGGGTTTAGGGTTTAAGCATAGATTTGGGGAATGATGTTCAGGGCTTAGGTTATAAGGTTGAGGGTATAGGGTATAAGGATGAGGGTTGAAGGTGTAGAGTTGAGGTATACTGTTCAAGGTTGGGGGTGTAGGGTTAACTATATAGAGTATAGGGATTAGGGTTTAGAACATTCGGTATAGGGTTGAGGGTTTAGGGTTCAAGGTATAGGGTACAAGGTTTAATGTAGGATTTAGTGTTTAATTATAGGGTTAAGGGTTCAGGGATAATGTTCAGGGTATACGGTTCAAACAGGCCACTACATTGCCAATTTCACTGAATTGGCAACCTAACTTTCCTGTTTGAAAAAATGGGTGCAAGAAATGGACATCATCGAGAGACCCCATTTCTTGGACCCATTTTTTCAAAGAAACCACTACATTTCCAATTTCACTAAATTGGCAAGCTAGTGGACCCACTAGCTTGCCAATTTGGTGAAAGTCGCAACCTAACTTTTCCTGTTTGAAAAAATGGGTCCAAGAAATGGGGAGACATTTTTTTTCAAACAGGGCACTACATTGCCAGTTTCACTGAATTGGCAAGCTAGTGGGCCCACTAGCTTGGAAATTTGGTAAAATTGGCAACCTAACTTGCCTGTTTGAAAAAATGGGTCAAAGAAATGGGGTCTCTCAATGATTTATTTATATCACCGAGAGACCCCATTTCTTTGACCCATTTTTTCAATCTGTGAACCCCTAAACCTGCAAATTCACAAGAACAACAAACATGGTTAATGTTAGATCAAAATGCATGCAAATATGAGAGATTCCCCACAAAATCCATCTATTCAAGCTAAAATTAGGAAAATAACAAAAAAATTGAATAACAATGAAAGCAATCCTAATTAAGCTAATAACATGATGATCTTATGGGGGAATTGGTGTCAATGAGGTGTTGCAATTGGCCCTTTCCCAATTCCTAAGTAGCAATGATATGTGAATCTAGAAATGGTCAAATCTCCAAAGAGATTTGAGCATAACCTTGGTGCAAATGTGAAAATATGATGAATACTTGGATATGATGAGCAAAATTAGTTCTCAATTGTAGAGAGTAACTTTGCATATGAATTGTGGATGATGATGGATTTGAGTATAGTAAGTTTACTAAAATTGTGGATGTTTGAATGAGAGGAAGAGTCTCTCATTTATAGATTCCCAAATTGGAAGAATGAAGGATTTAGATGAATGTGGGATAAAAAACCAACCAATGAGAAGAGGCCACTTGTCCACATGTGATTGGAGGAGGAATGAGCACATTTTGGTCAATGTGCATGATAAATGCAATTGGATTCAAATTTGAATTTTGAATGTGACATGTTGGGGGGAGAGAAGAATGGAGTTAATGTCACTTGGCTCAATGCACAAAGACATGTAAGAGGCATTGAATGCCTTGTTGGAAGGACCAAGCTCATTTGGCCTTTTTCAATTCAAATGAGGGAATATTCCCTTTTGATGCTTTGTGAGGGAAAATAGATGAATTAATAAATCAAAGTATTTGATTTATTGTGCAAGTTGCATTCTCTAGAGGATTTTAGTGAGAGATATTAGCTTAATCAAGTTTTTGATTAATTTAATGAAGAATTAGGTGATGTGACAATTTAGACTTGAATTTATGAATTGATTTAAATCAAAGTGAGAGGAAATGATTAATTAAATAAATGATTTGATTTATTTAACCAAAGAGGAATATGTTAGATTAAATCAAATAAGGTTTAATTTAATAGGAGGACTTTAGAGATTTAATTTAAATAAAATGATTATTTAAATGAACAGAGAAAGATGATTAATTAAATTAAATTGATTAATTTAATCACCAGAGGAGAAAGACCTAATTAAATAAATAATGATTTATTTAATTAACGGATGAAAAGTGTTGATAAGATGAGAGTATGATTCAAGACGAAATGATGTTAGTAGGATCAAAATCAGGTGCATGTATATTTTACGTGTCTACATTTTGCCCCTCTTTGAAGAAATGTACTTGTTGCATTGATTCAAAGAATAAACTGTTGTGATCAAAGTTCAAAATTTCTCGATTTTTCAGATGCCCCACTATTGTCCCCTCGAGAGATCAAGCGGAAATGTATAATTTTTCGATCGAGATCGCGATAAAATGCGAGAGTGGTTCTATTGATCAGAGGACAAAAGATAATTCTTTGATGTAGACAATTCTAATGATGTATAGGTAGTCATTGGCCATGGGTAGCCTCGTGTATATTTTGATAAAAAACACACCAACTTTAGATAGAAATGTTAGTATAGATAGAAGAATAAGAAGAATAGGATGGATGGAAGGAGGATCCACACAAGTTCACATTATCACCGATGATGATGATTTGCATTGCTAGGAGTTGGGATTTTCAAAGGGCCAATTGCTTTATGTTTGATAACACACATAGGTTCGATGCGTCAAGGTATAAAGGACCAGGATGGCATTGTACCTAGTGTGATGGACTCTGACTCGACAATCAAATAGGAGTGTTCTTGTTCACACTTAGCATACATACTTCATTCGGGATGTAGTTCAGACATTCTAAACATCTCGGACCAAAAAATAGAAAAGCAAGCTTTCCTATGTGGTCAACAAGATACCTAAAATATCCTCCCTACAAACCAAACAAAACATGCACAACTAAGCTATTTTACAAGCGTATCCCACAAGCATAGAAGATAAAAAGATAATGATCATTGCCCCATTCCCTTTCTCTCTAAACCTATTTTGTTCAGGCATCATCGAGAGGTCCTTGGAATGAGCATAAGATAAGTAAATAAAAGACCAAATAGAGAAAACCAAACAAGCTAATGTTCTTCGTACCACTAGCCAAGACTAACTACTGTGAGGGGTACCTGATGCTTATGTCCATCACAGGAAAGCTTCATCCTAGGACATGTAGTGATCAGGGTTTTGATGGGACTGATTGGGTGATAAGCTATTGATACTTCGAGTTGACTAACTTGCTTGCTTACTGACTTAGACTTCCAAGACTTTTGATGATTGGGCATTCACTTTAGAACCTGCTAAACTTGCTTTTGACTGACTCACCAAAGGGTGAAAGCAATGATTGATTTTATTATGAATGACGACAATCACGTGTGAAAGCGAGATGAAATGGGTGCACCATTTTGGGTTTTTTGATATTTTGAGGTTGTTTTTGGTATTTTCATGATTTACGACAAACAGACTAACTTAAAGACCTATCCTAGGGGTCTCAAGAGCTGATCTATAGATTAGCCTTGCCTACGTTATATACACAGAGACCACGTAGTTCGACTAACAACAGACTTGACTCAATGATAAGATGGACAAATAGATTTCCATTTTATTGCTTAAAGGACTGACCTAAGATGCAGACTAGATGGGCAAATGGATTGCCAATACGATGGACGCCTAAAGGACTGACCTAGATGTCTTGGGGGGTGATCAAAGATCAACCTTGCCTATGTTCAAGCTCAGAGACGACATAGTTTGACAAGGTGAAAGACTGGCAAGAATAAATGATGAATTTTTTGAATATTTTTTGATATTTCGACATTTTTTAGTTTTTTGATGATTTGGATGTTTTTGGATTTTTGCATGATTTTGACAATTCGGATATGGATATGTGATGATATCAGTGCTTTATTTTGGGATTTTGTTGAAAAACAAGCTCAATGTTGATCAATCGGATTGATGAAATGATAGTTTGACTAAGTGTGTTAAGTCAAACAAAAGTGATAATGCACTTGTAAACTCTAGGAAGTTGTGTTATCCTAGAATAAACTCATACAAAAAGGATAATTTGGCTAGGTGTGTTAAGCCAAACGAGGTGATTATGGATTTGATAATTTGGCTAAGTGTGTTAAGCCAAACAAGATGATAATGAACTTGTAAACCCAAGGAAGTTGTGTTATCCTAGAGTAAACTCATGCATACGATGATAGTTTGACTAAGTGTGTTAAGTCAAACAAGGCGATAATTGATTGGATTCGATTGATCAAGATTGATAAAGCTTGATTTGGAACAAAATTATTTTGATGATTTGATGTGATGTTGAAGTACACATTAGATGCAACTGATATGAATTAATGGATTGATGTATGACAAAATTTAAAGCTTGATGAGGAAGTCTTGTCAAAAATACACCCTGGGCTAGTGATTTGGATTTTTGGCTCATAAATTCTTTAACCGATTTGATTTCACATTCGCCAATGCTCAGATTACCAGATAAGTTAGAGGATATACATCAAGATTTATTCTTGAAGCAGGATGCCAATATCTGCCCCCAGTGTCTAGCAATGTATGGAATGCCATGGATGGATGCTTGGATTGATATAGTAAGCATGCAAAGGATGGCAAGGATTATCTTGTGACAAGATAAGGTATTTGAACAAAGGAATGCTCATTAGGATAATGCTTCAAGGCTTAGATATTGTTGGGTAGTATAGGACCAATGAAAATGACCCATGTCAAGATGACTACCATAAGCAAGTGTAAACTGTGCACCAAAATTTTTCAAGATCATGATAACTTGGAGTATGGATGCAGATGGATGAAAATGGATTGCATAAAGTGTTCATGGATGAACGGATTTACATGGGTAAGATGGAGGGAATGTTGGATTTATTATGGATGCGATAAGATGCTTTCTTCTGAACTGACGCACGTAGATGCTCAATTCTACTCATGATGCCTTTTTTACAAGTTTTTATCATGGTACTTGTCCAAAGCGCCACCGAAGTGGTTTTCACTAGAGGACAATTTTTTTCTTTATTGTTTTCAATCCTTTTTCTGATTTTTTGTATTTTTTGATTGATTTTTTTTGTATTTTCTGAGAGATTTTAAGCTAATGCTGAACCACCTGGTGGTGCTGATGTTGGTGTTGATGTTGATGCTTTTTTCATAATGTGCCATCGATATCATGCTTGAAGAAGTTATTTTTCCAAGATACATGCACATGAATGCAACTTTTGAGATCCCTGATCTGTTTTGTTGATACTAGAGTTAACTTTGTCTTCGTGCGCACATCGTGATAGAGTGCCTTCTGAATCCTTACGATGAAGGGTTGCTGCCAATACATGGTCAATGTGAGAATTGGATATCTTGCATGGAGGCATGGGTGGAGTGTGTTTAGGTATTAAAGATGGATTCGTTGACAGTTTGGAACCTTTGACTCTCCAAACTTGGGAAGATGAGCAGTAATCGGTTGATATGGAAGTGTGCATGGAATTAGGACCAACTGCTTGATACACTTTGTATGTTGCTTGAGAAGCATGTTTTTTTTTTTGTGGAAATCTTTGATGGATACTTGCCCCATTTTTATTTTGCCCCATAGTTTCTTTGACTAATGGAGTTTGATAGGGATAATCTTTCCTTGTATTTTTTGGTATCCACTTATATTTGATTTGTCCTTCATGCTTCTTAGCTTCTTTTTCTTTGATAAAATTCTTCATGCTTCAATTCAAGTCTTTCTTTTGACGTTGGTCCCAATTTATGGATGGGGTGATGGGTGGGTAAATATTCATGACATGGCGGGTCATAGTATTGGCATCGGTTTCATCATAAGGGTTCTTCGTGCTCCCTATGTTGATGTTTTCTCAAGATGAAGTTGCCCCCAGTTTTCTGGAAGTATTTGTGATGTGTTGAGATCATTTGATTGTCGAATAACCAAGGCCTTGATGCTTAGGATTCCCAATAATTTGGACTGGTTCTAGGATACCCTGTTCATGTAGGCCGTCGACCTTGATAATTCATCTGCTGAAAAAAATTATTTGTCATAGGATATGATCTACCTTGGAAACAAGGTGTTGATCCTTCTCTGCTCTATGGTGGATCTTCAAAGGTCATATCTCTTTCATTGATAAGATGATTTTCCCTTACAAAGGTGAGTGATCCAAGTTTATAAGTGATAGGATCTTCCATAAGTGGAATGAATGCCTGGTTGATATCTTTAGCTTGATCTTGTGAGATATTAGATTGTATTTCTTCTTCAAGAGTTAAAAATTCTTCCTCATGATTCATTTCACAAGATGTTTCTGATTCATGACTTCTGTAGGAACCCTCTTTATGACCCATTTCTGATATGTCTCTGCATTTTTCTATATCTGGACCATGTGTATAAATGTTAAGAGTAGGAGACTCTTGTTCCTTGGTAATGATATCAAGAGTATGAGACTCTTGTTTTGAATGATGATCATCTATGTTTCCATCCAAAGAAAGCATCTTATGGGTAGATGGAGTAATATGTGCTATATGGATATGATCGTCATTTGTGACATCTTGAAGGAGAGTGGCCATCACCTCATTGTAGTATCTTGCATATAAAAATTCTTGATCTTTATTAATGTCAAAACTGCTTTCAACATGCTTTGGATCAAGTTCTTGACATGGGTCAATTTCAAAGGATGGATTACTTTCAAAGGGTTCTTGGACATTGCCATAAGGCATTGGAAGTGGCTCAATATCCTCTTGATCTTTGAGTGGACTTGGATCAAATGGTGAGTTGAGAATTTCTTCAATATCTGTAACCATGAGGTCAAAGGATATCAATATGTCTTGGAAAGTTCCATTGCTAAACTTTGGTGAAAGATGTCGATCCTGCTTTGGAATAAATTCTTGAGATATGTCCTCTAACTCATTAGATGATGTAGAGACATTGTCAACACGATCATTGGTGGATGGATCTTGGTTTATGTCAATAGGATCAAATAACATCAATACTCCTTGAAATAGATCTTTATAGGAGGGGTCTTGATCATGACTTAAAAATGGCTCTTGATGTATGTTGATTTGATCATCAGATGAGGTGGATGTATCTTCAAGGTGTTCCTCAATGGATAGATCTTGATTATTGTTTTCGATAATTGTGTTGGGAGTTTGTTGCAAGCTCTGCTGAGCGAGTAAGGTTTGCTGATATGCCTACATTTGTTGTGCCAACAATGCTGGTTTTTGGTCTTGTTGTTGTTCCAGCAAAGCTTGTTGTTGGTCTTGTTGTTATTGTGCCAACAAAGCTTTTTGTTGGGCTCCCGGTTGTGCTAGTTGTTGATGGAATTGTTCATGGATTGCTTGAAATAGTGCTCGAAATTGTGCTTGTTCCTGTCGAGCCTGGTGTTGGGCTTGAGCTTGTTGGGCTACGTGAGCCGCTTGTGCTTGCTAAGCAACTAGTTGTGCAACTTGTTGGTTTTCGAGAGCCTTTTTGCGGGAAGCTTCTTGAGCGGCTTGCAACATGATGGAGAATGAATTTGTTATGTTGTGTTTTGGCGATGGTGGCGGTGGTGGGTTGGGGTGAGTGGAACGGTCTCATTGATTGCCAAGGTTTGAGTGGTGAATGGTGCGATTGAGATTCTTGGTCCTTGAGACACTTGAGAAACGATAGATGTGTTAACCATTGGGGTTGCTTGGATGGTTTCCATTTGTTGTTGCGATATTGTTGGCAAAATGAGAGGATTTGGTATGATGTTTTGATTTGGCATGATATATTGAAATTGAACATTTTTGTGGTTGGGAATCATATTGCCTTGATTTAGGTAACTTTGATTTTGCATGGTGTTACCTTCACTTGGATCAATACCTAGAGTCGTCAACATATTGCTTGGATTTTGAACAACATTGATGGGATTTGCAAACATGTCAACCCCAAATTTTACCAAGTGTGGATTTGAAATGGTCATGTTTGGTAAAGTTGCACTTGGCAGGTACGAATTTGGTGGGATAATGTTGTTTAGAGAACTCATGCATTGAGCGTTTGGTTGATAGATTTGTAAATTTGGACTTGGATTTAAATCTACCATTGGGAAAGGTGTTCCAAAATTTGGATTGGGCATACTCACATTTGTTGTACTTTTGAGGTTTGGAGGAGATAATGATGCCATGCATAAATGTGAGTTTCGATAATCAATTAGCATTGTGAGACTTGGATATTTTGGTTGACTTGGATTAATCATGATAGATGGATCAAGTTTATATTCCATGTTCCTCTTGTGTTTTGACCTTGTTACGAGAGTGAACCTCTAAGGTGTTTAGGACCAATGATGAGATGGAGGATGAAAGGGGTGAATGATATGGGTGTTTGAACTTCTAGAACTTTGGATCACTGCTAGACTTTAGGAATTGATTCAATTTGATTTTGATTGGTTGATAGTTTGACTAAGTGTGTTAAGCCAAACAAGATGATGGTGAACTTGTAAACCCTAGGAAGTTGTGTTATCCTAGGGAAAACTCGCATAAGAGAATGAATTGGCTAAGTGTGTTAAGCCAAATGAAAGTGATCATGAACTAGTAGACCTCGGGAAGTTGTGTTATCCTAGAGGCAAATTTGTTCAAGAAGATTGATAATTTGACTAGGTGCGTTAAGTCAAACAAGATGATGTTGATTCTCCAAAAGTCTAGCATAAGTGATGTTGCAAAGTTCTAAAAGTTGTTGGTGAGATGGGATTTCATTGATTTTTGGATGGATGAAGTGTTTGGACTTGATCCTAGATGACCCTATGAGGACTTACTTACAAGACCAAGGTGATGAAGAACATGTTTTTCCCTAGGAGTAATCCAAACCAAAAGACCAATGTTTGCATTAAAACCATATGACCCAAAAGAGAACAAGCACATGTGTGGCTCAATTTTTCTTTTATCTTGGCTTAATGAATTCCTTTTTATCAAAGACACTTGCTTGCTTAAGTTTCAAACTATATATCTAGTGTCCCACTTTCTTTCTCATCCCACAAGGTCCATTGTGTGGAAATCAAGGAAAATAGGGCAAAAGTTCTTTATGTTTAACCTTGTTGAAAACAAATGACGGTAGAATTTGTGCACTTAGAAACCTCTAGGAATATGATCCCTAGGGAAAGCAAGAGTGTCCAAATTTGTCAAAGGTATTTGTTTCCCACGAGGTGTTTGAAATTTGAAGGTTTTGTGTATGTTTGTTTTCAAGTGTTTTTGAGAACCAAACAATGTGTACTTTTCTTCCAAGCACTTTTACAATCCTAGGATGATGAGGCAATATCTTGTTGGGTTCCCACTTGGATAAATCCAGCTACACATATCTTGTGCGAATGGCTAAATGCTTGACCACACTGGCTCCCCTCCACGACACTCACTTATTTGGGTCAGCCAAGCATTAGTACCCATGAATCTCCCATGGCATACCTTCCATTTCTACAACAAGACCGCATGTATAACGTGGGGCGGCTTCAAAGGACATGACCTTTTGCACCAACAAGATAGACAAGGTTTTGGCCTTTTTCTAAACAAAGGGTTCTAATGCGGGCATTCCGTTCATGGGGGATTATCCAACATCAGTGAGAGTCCATTGCTGTCCTTCTCGTTGGAATAATCCTCGTGATTTTCTTGAACTTTCCTCAAGAACCCACACTTATATACTGGTTGGAAGTCGCTTGGTTTTAGCGTGTTCTCGGTTGGGTCGTTCCCTTGGGTGAGTACTTTTTCCCACAAGGTAGGCCCTCTAAGATAAACAATAGCGAACAAACATTATTCATAGTTCGATCAAATTTTGTTTAAAAAAAAAGGAGAACACTCGCAATAAGTTTTATTCACACTCGCATGTCTTGTTCAATTTTAAGTGCCCAAATTGAAATGTGGAGGCAATCCTTTTAACAACCTAATATTACCAAAATGTTTTTGATTCTCAAGATTGCAATGAAGCATGAGAGAAGTGCATACACATTTTAGATAATATTAATTTGTAAAAAACATTGCAAAACATGGAAAACATTTGATCATTTTAAACCTCAAAGCAATGATGACTTATTTTTAAGCACCAAATGAAAATGTGAGTTTGCCTTGTTCAATTGTTACCTTTTAAACAAAATCTAGTGTCTTTGCACCTAAAAGTTCTTTTTAGCCCCTTGGCAACTTTTGAAAGGAAATTTGTTTGTTAATTTTAGAACCCAAAAGAAAACTAGTGTCCTAAAATCAAAGAACTTATCAAATCCTTTATAGAGTGTTAAAAAACACTTTGTAGAAAACAAGCATGGTGTCATAAAAAAAAAAAAGATTGCTTGTTCTTTTTAATCCCCAAAGTAAATTTGATTTTCCTAAGGCCAAAGATATTTAACAGATTTTTCTAAGGAGTGTTAAAGAACACTTCTAGTGTTTAGGAACACTTTTAGTGTTTAGGAACACTTTTAGTGTTTAGGAACATGATACCATGATAAAATTCTCCCTTTGCTTTTCCTCTTCTCAAACCTACAAAATGATAGAAAACCATAGAGCAATAATATAGCAAACAAAGTCAATGGTCAGAAAATTCAAAATTAAAAAATGTGCCCAAATTTCAAAAATAGACTGTTCCCCGTGGCGGAGTTTAGTGGGTCCAACGGAGTTAGCGGGTGCGGTGATGTTTAGAAAATAGGTGGTGCCATACAGTTCCACGTGGTCAACTGTATGTGGTGCTTTGCAGAAACAGAGAATGCGAGTGCAGTGGAATTTGGCACGCGGTGGAGTTTGGAAGCGACGGAGCTTGGAAAATTTTCAAATTTCAAGCAGGGGAAGCAATTGCGGTGCTATATGGTGCCATGGTCTTCGAGAGGTGCGGTGCAATACAGTGCTGCATCTAAGTCAGCGGTGCAATACAGGACTGTTTGCCTGATTCATGGTGCAGTTTCCTGTCTGTGGTAAAAAAACATGAAAATGACAAAAAATTTCACAAAAAAAACATGATGAGATGGTTCAAGCCCTCCTTCTAGCACCAAAAATGTGAACCCCTAAACCTGCAAATGCACAAGAACAACAAACATGGTTAATGTTAGATCAAAATGCATGCAAATATGAGAGATTCCCCACAAAATCCATCTATTCAAGCTAAAATTAGGAAAATAACAAGAACTTTGAATAACAATGAAAGCAATCCTAATTAATCTAATAACATGATGATCTTATGGGGGAAATGGTGCCAATGAGGTGTTGCAATTGGCCCTTTCCCAATTCCTAAGTAGCAATGATATGTGAATCTAGAAATGGTCAAATCTCCAAAGATATTTGAGCATAACCTTGGTGCAAATGTGAAAATATGATGAATACTTGGATATGATGAGCAAAATTAGTTCTCAATTGTAGAGAGTAACTTTGCATACGAATTGTGGATGATTATGGATTTTAGTATAGTAAGTTTACTCAAATTGTGGATGTTTGAATGAGAGGGAGAGTCTCTCATTTATAGATTCCCAAATTGGAAGAATGAAGGATTTGGATGAATGTGGGATAAAAGACCAACCAATGAGAAGAGGCCACTTGTCCACATGTGATTGGAGGAGGAATGAGCACATTTTGGTCAATGTGCATGATAAATGCCATTGGATTCAAATTTGAATTTTGAATGTGACATGTTGGGGGGAGAAAAGAATGGGGTTAATGTCACTTGGCTCAATGCACAAAGACATGTAAGAGGCATTGAATGTCTTGTTGGAAGGACCAAGCCCACTTGGCCTTTTTCAATTTATATGAGGGAATATTCCCTTTTGATGCTTTGTGAGGGAAAATAGATGAATTAATAAATCAAAGTATTTGATTTATTGTGCAAGTTGCATTCTCTACAGGATTTTAGTGAGAGTGATTAGCTTAATCAAGGTTTTGATTAATTTAATGAAGAATTAGGTGATGTGACAATTTAGACTTGAATTTATGAATTGATTTAAATCAAATTGAGAGGAAATGATTAATTAAATAAATGATTTGATTTATTTAACCAAAGAGGAATATGTTAGATTAAATCAAATAAGGTTTAATTTAATAAGAGGACTTTAGAGACTTAATTTAAATAAAATGAATTATTTAAATGAATAGAGAAAGATGATTAATTAAATTAAATTGATTAATTTAATCACCAGAGGAGAAAGACCTAATTATATAAATAATTATTTATTTAATTAAGGGATGAAAAGTGTTGATAAGATGAGAGTATGATTCAAGATGAAATGATTTTAGTAGGATCATAATTAGGTGCATGTATATTTTACGTGTCTACACAAACAGGCCACTACATTTCCAATTTCACTAATTGGCAACATTTCCAATTTGGTGAAATTGACAACATTTCCAATTTGGTGAAATTGGCAACCTAACTTGTCTTGTTTGAAAAAATGGGTCCAAGAAATGGGGTCTCCCAGTGATTTACATCACCGAGAGACCCCATTTCTTCGACTCATTTTTTCAAACAGTCCACTACATTGCCAATTTCACTTAATTGGCAAGCTAGTGGGCCCACTAGCTTGGCAATTCAGTGAAATTTTCAACCTAAATTTCCTATTTGAAGAAATGGGGTCTCTTGGTGATTTACATTACCGGGAGACCCCATTTCTTGGACCCATTTTTTTCAAACAGGCCACTACATTGCCAATTTCACTGAATTAGCAAGCTAGTAGACCCACTAGCTTGGCATTTCGGTGAAATTGGCAACCTAATTTGCTTGTTTGAAAAAATGTGTCCAAGATATGGGGTCTCTCGGTGATTTACCCCATTTTTTTCAAATAGGCCACTACATTGCCAATTTCATTTAATTGGCAAGCTAGTGCGCCAGTGATTTACATCACCGAGAGACCCCATTTCTTGGACCCATTTTTTTCAAACATACCACTACATTGCCAATTTCATTGAATTGGCAAGCTAGTGCGCCCATTAGCTTGGCAATTCGGTGAAATTAGCAACCTAACTTGCCTGTTTGAAAAAATGGGTCCAAGAAATGGGGTCTCTTGGTGATTTACATCACTGAGAGACCCCATTTCTTGGACCCATTTTTTCAAACAGGCCACTACATTTCCAATTTCTCTAAATTGGCAAGCTAGTGGGCCCACTAGCTTGCTAATTTGGTGAAATTGGCAACCTAACTTGTCTTGTTTGAAAAAATGGGTCCAAGAAATTGGGTCTTCCAGTGATTGACATCACCGGGAGATCCCATTTCTTGTACCAATTTTCAAACAGGCCACTACATTTCCAATTTCACTGAATTGATAAGCCAATGGGCCCACTATCTTGGCAATTCAGTGAAATTGGCAACCTAACTTGCCTGTTTGAAGAAATGGGCCCAAAAAAGGGGGTCTCCTGGTGATTTACATCACCGAGAGACCCCATTTCTTGGACCCATTTTTCAAATAGGCCACTACATTTCTAATTTCACTAATTTGGCAAGCTAGTAGACCCACTAGCTTGTCAATTTGATGAAATTAACAACCTAATTTGTCTTGTTTGAAAAAATGGGTCCAAGAAATGGGGTCTCCGGTGATGTAAATCACTAGAGACCCCATTTATTGGACCCATTTTTTCAAACATGCCACTACATTGCCAATTTCACCGAATTGGAAAGTTAGTTGGCCCACTAGCTTGATAATTCGGTGAAATTAGCAAACCTAACTTGCTTAACCCTCTACCATCTACCCTTAACCCTCTACCCTCTATTTGTCTCCCACTCACTCACTTCCTATCTCTCTATCAATTCTCTCCCTCCTACCCCCTCTCCCTCTATCATGTCTCTCTCCCACTCACTCACTCTTTTTTATTTCTCTCCCCTCTACCTTCTACCCTTAACTCTCTACCCTCTATCTCTCTCCCACTCCCTCCCTCTCTCTCACTCACTCTCTCTATCTCTCCTCTCTACCCTTAACCCTAAACCCTTAACCCTTAAACCCTCTACCCTCTACCTCTCTCCCACTCCCTCCATCTCTCTCTTTATCTCTCTCTCAATTCTATCCCTCCTACCCCCTCTCCCTCTCCCAGGTCTCTCTCTCTCTCTCTCACTCCTATCTCTCTCCACTCTACCCTCAACCCCTAACCCTTAAACCCTCTACCCTCTATGCTCTATCTCTCTCACACTCCCTCTCTCTCTCACACACACACAAATATATCCCTCATACCCCCTCTCCCTCTCTTAGGTCTCTCTCTCTTAGTCACTCCCTCTATATCTCTCACCTCTACCCCTAACCCTAAACCCTAAACCCTTAACCCGTAAACACTAAACCCTTAAATCCTCTACCATATACCCTTAACCCTCCCTCCCTCTATCTCTCTCCCACTCCCTCCCCCTCTCTCTCTATCAAGTCTCTCCCTCTTACCCTCTGTCCCTCTCTCAAGTCTCTCTCACTCACCCCCTCTATCTCTCTCCCACTCCCTATCTCTCTCTCAACCCTCTCCCTCCTACCTTCTCTCCCTCTCTTAGGTCTATCTCTCTCAATCACTCTCTCTATCTCTCTCCCCTCTACCCTGAATCCTACACCCTAAAAATTTAAACCCTCTACCCTCTACCCTTAGCCCTGCCTCCCTCTACCTCCCTCCCACTCCCTTCCTGTCTCTCTCTCTCTCAAGTCTCTCCCTCCTACCTCCTCTCCCTCTCTCAAGTCTCTCACTCACTCACTCCCTCTATATCTCTCCCCTCTACTCTAAACCATCTACCGTATACCCTTAACTCTTAAACCCATAACTCTTAAACCCTTAACCCTCTACCCTTAACCCTAAACCCTTAAACTCTATACCCTCTACCCTCTATCCTCTACCCTTAACCCTCCCTCCCTCTATCTCTCTCCCACTCTCTCACTCTCTCTCTCAACCCTTTCCCTCCTACCTCCTCTCCCTCTCTTAGGTCTCTCTCTCTCAATCACTCCCTCTATCTCTCTCCCCTCTACCCTTAACCCTAAACCCTAAACCCTTAACCCTAAACCCTTAACCCTTAAACCCTATACCCTCTACCCTTAACCCCCCTCCCTCTATCTCTCTCC